>JAKSZT010054466.1:8754484-8769103 GCA_026826555.1 Tolypeutes matacus | reverse complement strand
TATAAGTGTAGAGGCATTTATTTCTCCACTTAGTTTTTCCAGTGTTTGCCTCGTGTATTTTGAGGCACCCTGATGAGGTGCATAAATATTTATGATCTCTCTTCTTGGAAGATTACCCGTTTTACTAATATATAGTGTCCATTTTTGTCTCTTACAATAGTTTTGCATTTAAAGTCTATTTTGTCTGATATTAGGATAGCTACTCCTGCCCTTTTTTGGTTATTGTTTGTTTTTAAAATTGTTTTCCAGCCATTCACTTTCAGCCTGCTTGAATCCCTGTGTCTAAGGTGGGTTTCTTGTAGACAACATATAGATGGGTCGTATTTCCTTATCCATTCTCCCTATCTGTGTCTCTTGATTGGTGAGTTTAATCTATTAACATTTAGTGTTATTACTCTCAATGAATTTCTTACATCAGTTATATTTTCTTTGGGTTTATGTATGTCATCTGTTGTTATTTTCTTTTTTGTCTTTTTAGTTGTTCTTACACTCTCCTCCAACTCTCTTTCTCCTGTTTTTTCCTTTCAACCTGTAGACTTCCTTTAGTATTTCTTGAAGTGCAGGTTTCTTTTTGGCATATTCTCTTAATTTCTGTTTATCTGTGAATATTTTGAACTCTCCATCATTTTTGAATGCCAGCTTTGCTGAATAGAGAATTCGTGGCTGGAAGTTTTTTTCTTTTAGTACCTTCGCTATGTCATACCACTGTCTTCTTGCCTCCATGGTTTCAGATGAGAAATCAGCACTTAATCTTATTGTGCTTCCCTTGTATGTGATGGTTCTCTTTTTTCTTGTTGCCTTGAGTATTCTCTCTTTGTCTTGAGCATTGGCCATTTTGATAATTATATCTCTTGGAGTAGGCCTGTTGGGATTTTTACTGTTTGGGGTGCGCTGTGCTTCCTGGACATGTATATCCATCTCCCTCAATAGGGTTAGGAACTTTTCCACTATTATTTCCTTCAACACTCCTTCTGTTCCCTTTCTCTTCTCTTCTCTTGTCCTCCTGGGATGCCTAAAATCCATATGTTTGTGCATTTTGTGTTGTCAGTTAAATTCCTAAGTCCCTGCTGGATTTTTTCTATCTTTTTATCTATCTGTTCTACTATCTGTTTGAATTCAGATGTACTGTCTTTCACATCACTAATTCTTTCTTCTGCCTGTTCAAATCTGCTGTTATGTGAATCCAGCGTCTTTTTTATTTCTTGGATTGTGCCATTCATCACCATCACATCTGTTATCTTTTTATGTATGTTTACAATTTCTTCAGTATGTTCTCCCAGTGTCTTCTTAATATCCTTAATCTCATCCTCACTTCATTAAGTTGGTCCATGATATTTGTTTAGTCAGCTTTGATTAGTTTGATCATTGGAATGGTCCATGTCTTCCTGTTTCTCAGTATGGTTTGTAATTTTTTCTTGCCCTCTGGTCATCATTTTATCTTGATGAATTTATTCAGGTGATTAGCTTCTCTTTCTGCTCCAGAGTTTTATTTAGCTGGTGGCTCTGTGTGTGTGTTAAGTTTTCTCTTTGACATTTTGTTCTTCTTGTATTTCCTTGCTTTTTTCTATGTTCTGATTTTATATTGAGCAGTCCATCTCACTGTCCAGCTCCCTCCAGATCATTGTCTCCAAGGTTCTCACTCTGCAGTCTCCTAGAAGAGTCCACTTGGACAGGATCTTGTCCCAATCAGCTGTCCTCCGTGGGAGAAATGGTGAGTTACCACCTAAACCCATGCCATCTTTCTGCACACTCCATTATTTTTTATTAAAAATGCAGTAAGGCTCCATCAGAGCTGGTAGTAGGGGGGAAGTGCTGATATGACTTGTATTTCAAAAAGGCTAGTTTATCTGCTTCTGTTTTGTGGAAAACAACCCAAATAGGGGCAAGACTGCAACCTGGAAAACAAGGTTGAGGGCTATTTTAACCACCCACTTTAATGATAACAAGCCTGGAACAAAGATGGCAGTAGTGGAGGTGATGAGAAGTGGTTGAATTGGGATTATATTTTGAATATACTTGGAGTTAATAGACCTTGCTGATATAACCAGCATGACAGCTAGGGAAACATGATGGCATGAAAGTCAGAAGAAAGAAAAAAAAAATCTAAGACTTACAGCAATAGTTAAGAGTGTCCATTATACAAGAAAACTAAGAAATAATTAAGAGAAGAGGGAAAACACCAACAGTATTGACATCGGACTGTCGTGAAGGTTGGGACAGTGTTTTTAGGGGAGTGATGAATGTGGAGGTCAGATGACATTAGATTCAAGGAGTTGGTGGCTGCTGGTCAGAAGGTCTAGAATCTTGGCTATGAAAGGTAGAAGGGAGACAGAAACCATAATAGAAAAGACAACCATGCTAAGTGAAGACAAAGAGAATGGAAATGACAAGCTCTCCACTATTAAGTTGTTTTAGTAATGTTTGGATTTATCAGATCATATACATTTCTCTTTGGCCTTTTCTGTGTTCATTAAATCCATGCTAAGGAAAGTTGACACCAAGGAGGAGGTTAAGCTTATTGGCTAAAATGGAATTCCAGGATAACTGATAGATTTCACTTCTTGCAGTCATCTCTGGCATCCATAGCACAGATAACTGAAAACTGGCTCTCACCCTGAATTTCAGGAAAGGGACCAGTGCATGTGAGTCATGTGCTTGCACAAGATGAAGTCTAGATTACAGTGGGAGAAGCTGGCTGTGGGAATCTACATTAGCACCTTATCACAATGGGTAGGACCTCTTTGTAAAATGGGTTGGGCTACGGAACAGAAAACTGAACTGAAAAACATACAGAAACTATACTGAAAATCCATTCCTTCTCCATTGCCTGTCATGGCTCCTGGACATGTTGGCAGTGCCATATAATATAGCAATCCTGAATAGGAGGCTTTAAGTTAATGAGTGAAAATCATAGTTGACTTCTCAGAGGTAAGAATTTGCCCTCCTTGATATAATGGGACTAGAAAATATCACAAGGGTTTATAGTGGAAATAAAGTGCTAAATTACAGCATTGTTTCTGCCTTGTTAATTTGCATCTTCAAAGAGTTTCCAGCAGTTCATAGCCACTGTGGTGGCTTAGAGTTATTATACCCCAGAACAAGACATGTTCTTAATCTTAATCCATTCCTGTGAATGTGAGCCCATTGTAAACAGGACCTTTTGTTGAGGTTAATTCAGTTAAGGTATGGCTCAATTGAATGAGGATGGGTGTTAATCCTATAGTTCTGTGGAGTAGGCCACAGACAGAGAAGTCACAAACAAGCTTCTGGGGAGCAGCCAGAAGCTGGAAGTCAAAAGAACCCAGAAGAGAAAGAAGACACCACTATATGCATTGTCCTGTGATGGAAGAGCCCAGGAATCCCATAGATAGCTGGCTAGCCAGAAGACCCCAAGAGGAAGCAAGTCCTCCAGCTTCTGAAACCATGACCCAATAAATTCCTGTTAAAACAACATCTATTATAGTATTGCTTAGGTTAAGGTCCAATCCTGGATAGCTTATACATTTAATATGTATATGTTTTCTGGCTGTTTGTCATCCTGTGATATCTAGTAGAAAATTTTAATATTACTACTAATATGATTGTTTAGTTTCCTAGGCTACTTATAACAAATACTATGAAATGGTTCAGCTTGAACAAATGGGAATTTATTAGCTTACATTTTGAGGCCATTAAAATGTCCAAATCAAGGTATCATCAAGGCAATGTTTTCTTCCCAAAGACTGGCTGCTGGAGATCCTTGGCTCCTCTGCCACATGGCAAGGCACGTAACAGCATCTGCTGGTCTCTCTCTTCTCTTCCAGGTTTCATTGCTTTCTGTTTCTTGCTTCTGTGGCTTTCTCTCTCTCTCTCTCTCTCTCTCTCTCTCTCTCTCTCTATCTCTATCTCTATCTCTATCTCTATCTCTTTCTTTCTTCATTCCACTTAGAATGGACTCCAGTAATAGGATTAAGTCCCATCCTGAATGAGGTGCGTCACACCTTAACTCAAGTAGCCTCATAAGAAGATCCTAGTTACAATGGGTTTACACCCACAGGAATAGATTAGATTTAAGAACATGTTTTTCTGGGGTGCTGTAAGGTTCCAAGCCACCACAGTGATAATGTTAACCATTCCTCATTAGGACAAAAGAATTTTGTGTCATACCCTAAATGTCAGTCACCAACTTTAGCAACAGGATCTTCTGTCATTTTAAGAAGATTTAGGATCTAATAGGGGTGTGCATGTGCGTGCATATATGTGCGTGCATATATGTGCATGTGTAATGAGAGGCTGGGAGTTTAATTAAAATTTATGACTGTATACCTTTTTTAAACAAGTGCTCTAGACTTTCCCCAAATTATTTGTTTTTAAAATTATTTTAAATATAAAATAATTTGTTTGTTTTAGCAAATTTGAAAAGTAATGACAAGTAAAAATAAGTTTAAAAGTCACCCTTTTCCCCTATGCCTTAAAATGACCACAATTAACATTTTGATGCAGTCTTGCAGTTTTTTATGTGTGTGAGAATATTTGTGTTGTGTGTAAGCTTACATGCTCAAGTATATACAGAAATGAAGTTATATAAGTGCCTTTTGCATCTTGTTTTTATCACTAAACATGGAAATTTTGCATGCTATTAAATATTATTCAACATAAATTTAATGAAAACATAGTCTTAAAAGAAAACTATTTTACTAGACATTTGAGTTGTTTCCAATTGATGAATACCCTTTTAACAAAACTGTTGTGCTTCTCCAAAAATTCCCAAATTTCAAACCCTAACCCTAACTTAATGTAAAATAAAAAGAGGTATACAGTTTCCCCGCCTCCTAAGCTCTCCCAAAATATTAATGAATTTACTGAGGGAACTTAGGGGAAAAACTAGAGGGAAACAAAGGTAAAGTAAACAGAAAATACCCAGGCAAATAAAATAACCAAGCCAACAAATCATGGAAATTAAATTAAGTTCTATTTAATGTTATGTTGAATGTAAAAAATCTTGAATAGTGTTATATATACAGTTGTGCTAAATTTATTAAGCAAGAACACACACGCACACACAATTTACTAGACCAGAGCTAAGGGTACGTAACATTTTAATGTTTTTTATACAATTTTCAGCAATTATTTTTTTTATTTACGCATGATAAAATTAAAAAATAGATATTAATACCAATAGGAACCTTTGGCAAATAACCCAATAATGAGTTGACCTATAAGCTTTTCACTGCACTTGCTTTATCATTCTCTCTCTGAACTACTTGAAAGAAGTTCCAGACATCATGCAGCTCTGCCTCTAAATACTTCAGTGTTTATTTCCTAAGAATAAGATTATTCTTTTACATAACCACAGTCAAATTATAAAAATCAGGAAATTTAACATTGATGTAATGCTATTAATGCTATTATTATTTGAAACTGAGTTCATATTCAAATTTCCTTGATTGTCCTAATAATCTTCTTAATGCTTATAATTTTTCTTGGCCCAGAATTCAATCCAGGATCAGACCATTCATTTATTTGTCATGATTGTTTGTTTGTTTTTCATGTCTCTTAACCTAGGACAGTGCTTCAGCCTTTCTTTGTCTTTCTTGACTTTGGCACTTATACAGATTACAATATAGCTATTTTCTAAAATGTTCCTCACTTTGGGTTTGTCTGATATTTCTTCATAATTAGATCCAGGTTATGCATGTTTGGCAGGAATATACTGGAAACAATAATATGTTCTTCATAGTACTTTATACCATGAACCACATGATGTCAATTTATCCCAATGTTAGTTTTATTAACCTTGATCACTTAGTTAAGGTGATATCCACTAGATTTTCCACTGTTTTTTCCCTTTGTAAGTAATAACTAATTTAAGGGAAAATGTTTTTGGACTATAAAAATGCATTGTTTGTCATCAAAATTTTACCCACTCATTTTGGCATCCATTGATTTTTCTAATCCATGATTTCTTGTACATTTATTATTTGGCATTCTATTTTAAGGAAGAACTTTCCCGAACCTTTTAAAAATTTTATTATTTTTGATATTTAAAATTAATTCATCACTATGAACTTATACACCCTCATTCTATCACTATTTTTATAAACAAACAGAATTAATCTTTCCTGCCACTTCCGTTCAATAAAAGAATTAAGGGAGCATGCTCAGGGTCCAGGCTGACAGAGATGAAATCAAGGCTCTGGGCCCCTGGGCATCTCACTTAGTCAATGAGCTTGGCCGTATTATTACTTCACTTCTCTGTGCCTCCATTTCCTCATCTTTATATCAATCCTGCCTTATAGAGCTGCTATAACGATCAATTGAATTAATACATGTAAAATGCTAAGAACAGTACCTGGCAAATATTGAAAGCACAACAAATGCCACCAGTTATTACTATTTCAAGAGACTATTTCCTTGTAACTAGTGATAATTCAGGAGTATCTGAATGTTTAAAGCACTTGTCAAATCACTTCCAGTTACTCTTAAGTTACATCTTGGGTGATTGCATTTTCTCCCCATATAAATCAGCTGTGCTTTCATGGGTTTGGTTTCTAAAAAGTTTGCAGCAATCCTGTCTTAACATTTTGTCAGACGTATTCCTGGGCAATAGAAAAGAGAGAAATGCACAACTTTTTCACGTTATCCATGAAAGGTGGCATCACAGGAAGCTGGGAAGCAAAGCCGACGTTTTCCTTTTAGTGGAATGTTTGGGTCTCCTTAGCATTTTACAGTTGCAGAAGACAAGAGAGCATATTGCCATCTTTCTGTGGCTTTCTGTCAGCAAGGTAAGTAGAGTAGACTCAAAGCTGCCTTGGAGGGGTTGCTGTTTCTGTTTTAGGGGCTGTAGGTCAGGGGCAGGGAAGAGGTAGTTCAGTGAGCTACATAAGGTCAGAAGAGACACCACAGAAACCGAGCTGGAATCAGAAACAGTTCAATTTCAGTGAACTTTAAACATGTATATAAAAATTAAAATGGTATTGTTAGTCTAAAACATGAGGAATGTTTTCCAAACTAGAAGTAGCTTTGTATTTTTTTATGACAGAGCTTATACACATGCAGATGAAATTATTAGTGTTTTCTCTCTCCCTTTCTTCCTCCTCTCCCTTTCTCTCTCTTATACACACACGTACACACACGTATCTTCATTTACTATTCCTTTCCCACTTCAAAAACCCATGAGCCAGGTGGGACAAATGTCATTTTATAGACTACAGATTTCTTAGGAGCCACATGTAGGTGAAAATTGTGTCACAACTCATTTTAGTTCTTCAAAACGTGACCTGGCAAACATTAGCAACCAGGAAAAAAAAGACATGGTCAGTTCATTCAGTATCCAATTTTGTGGGTTTCCCCATTAAATTAGAGGGCTGTATATTTTGGTCTAATAAGAGATGATTGGAAATATAAAAATCAATTAATGAAACTGTGAGCCTAGTATTAAAAATTACTTTAAAACTGTCAGAATTTAAATTTCATACCTATAAGAAAAATACATGTGCTTCCATGTCTATATCTATATTTACACATAATAAAGAGTGGGAAGGATCCTTAGAAATCATTTCATCAGACTTCCTCATTTCATTATGGATTGAGGTCTTCAAAGTTCAATGATTTTCCCTACGGTCAAGTAGCTAATTAACAATTAGCAACTACTGCAGCCCTTATGAACCCAAGTTAAAAATTCATTCCTCTGCAATGTTCTAACATCTATACAGAGGACACACCACTGACTGTATTAGTGTTATATGTGTTGTAAGTTGCTTATCTGCTGTGCTGATACATCCATGTTTTGTCTCTTGCCCTTCAGATCCAGTCTCCATCCTTCCCCACCCTGCCTGGTGCCCCAGACGACTGACCTTCATGGGATGTATCAATGAGCTCTCTTGCCTGCTGGCTTCCATTTGAGTCTGGCCAATGGGAGGTTGTAACAGGAGACCTAAGTGTGGGAAGATGGTGAGCTCCCTCCCTGTGGGCACCTCACTGGCTGGCTGTTTCCATTGACAGAGGGTCACAGCTTCTGTCACAGAGACCGCTCCACCAATCCTTTAGGTCTCCAGGTCCCCATAACTGTTCTCTCCCCACACCCAGCAGGGTGGTAGGTGGGACTTTGCTCAGTGGGTACCACACTATTTTCTGTGGTTCCCCTAAATCCTACCAATATCTTTGCAAATATTCCTTTTAATGAACACTCTTTCCTCAAATTCTAATTTTACCAATTTGAGTGAGCCACCTGTTACCTGCTGGGACCCTAAACTGAAACACTATCCAAACATAGGCATTCACGACCCAGATAGCCTGGGCCACAGGGATCTTCTCCAGCCACAGAACAGGAGGGAATATATGAAAAGTATCCTTGAAGATCTTCTGACTTTGTCATGCACCCTAATTGTGGCCCTGAGGAAAATTCTAGCAATAATTCCCCCTTTATCTCATCGAGCTGTGCATGTTTTTGAGTAGCTTCTGATGGTCTGCACCAGCTGGCAGGCATCACTGCAGGAGGAAAGGCAAGCAGGTCATGAAGCAAAGGGAATCCCCATTATATAATTACAATCCAGCTCATGGCAAAATCTCCTGCATTCAGCGCTCCCAACACAATTGTTGTGGGAATTCTGAAGACTATATGTACTATCGAAAATTGGGAAATACCTTCTGCATGATTAGCCAGCTTCACTCTGTATAAAGCCCCGTTAGCCTTCTTCGTAAGATTGGCTACACTCCTTGTCCTGGTGGGGAAGAAAAGAATCAATAGGTCAGATAAGGAAACAGGGGGAGACCCATTCTTATATAACTTGGATAAGATGAAGGTTTCCCACTCCTGCCATCTTTCAAATATTCTGATCTATTGTATGACATATTGAAAGTAAATTAGGATACTTGTGTTATATAAGAACTCTCCAGTATCATAGACTCTAAAAGAACTCTCAAGTTTATAAACAAAAAACCTGGTGTTCCCACAGAAAAATTCACTTAATCCAAGGAATGCCCACAAAATTAGTTACAGAAGAACCAAACTTTTCAAGCAAAATGCCCAGACTGTATCCCAAGTCACTCTAATGGTTTTGAAACTTCTAAATTTTCTGCCTTTACTAAAAAGCAATGGATTCTAAGCTTATAGATGGAGGAAAAATAAGCCTATCAGTGCACAGCATTTTCCTTTTACATCAAAGTGATAAAATAAGTGGCAGGTTAAACCATATTTCTGCTCAGATCTCCTTTGTGCTTGTCTGAAAATTTTATCCTTTTTCCCTTACTTAATAGCTGTGAGAAAAAAGTGGGAATATAGAAACCAATTCCTATTGTTTTTAAGGTGAAATATACAAAGTGCTAATAATGTGTTCTAAAGAGATGTAAAAGTTTTGGCAATGGTTGTTGGTAATGGTCGCACAATATTGTGAATGTAATTAATAACAATGACTTGAACACTTGAAAGTGGTTGAAGTGGGAAAATTTCAGGTTTTATATGTTACTACAATAAAAAGTTAAAAAAATTAGATGGGGAAAAAATACATGTTAATTATATTTTAAATTTGGCTATTACTTATTATCAGGCCTTGTGATGGTTAGGCTAGTGTGTCAACTCAGCCAGGTAATTGTTTGGTCAAGTAGGCACTGTACTACTAGTTACTAACACTGTTAATTGTAATACAAGGACATGTATGGACTTTAGTCATTAGTGAGTTTACTGCATAGATGGCTGATTACATCTACCATCAACCAAGGAGTCAGCAATGAGTGACATTTTATCCAAACATTTGAATGCCTTAAAAGGGGAAGTGATTTCAACATTCCGAAAGAATTTCCTGGCTCGTCTTTGGACAGTCAATGTCTCCTGGAAACTCATCAAGGACCTTCTTCGGACTTTCATCGGAGCCCCTGGTTTGCAGCCTGCCTGAACAACCTGGACTTGTGCATCCCTACAGTCACATGAGAGACTCTTATAAAATCTCATATTATTTACAGATATCTCCTGTTGATTCTGTTTCCCTAGGGAACCCTGACTAATACAGGCCTGGTATTCAGTTGACATGCACCAGTAAGGCACATATTGAAAGCTTTCATTCCATACAGTTGATTAGTGGTCCCTGCTCTAGACTCTTTGGGCCTCAACTACCTTAGCCCCAGCCCCAGCCCCAGCCCCCACCATCCAAAGAACCAGATTTAACATCCAGCATTGCAGGGAGCCTCCGGAACTCTTCAGATCCTGTGAACTGGCCATCAGCTGAGGTGTCTAACAGCAGTTAACACTTTTAATAGTATGCCTGACTATGAGGGAAATGTGACTGCTTATTCCTTGCATTGATCTCCCTACTCCCGACACCTTGGTGTCTATCTTATATTCCATGTCTCCAGGCCAAAAGTTCCTGGTAGAAAGTTGTTTCTGCTAAGACATAAGGGGTTACACGTCCCAGAGCAAAATCATTCTATTATCTTTATGTACCTTTTTATAATTTGCGAATCTCTCGCTATGTTTCTCATGAAGCTCTCATGGGGTTTCTCACTTGGGTATTTGCATATTCAAAAGCGGCCTTTGCGTTGGAAAAGTTAATGATGAATGTCTAAGGATAAAATGATGAACTCCAAGGGAACGGGGAGAGTGGCTTGCAGGCAGGATTAGGAAGGGGATTCCCTGGGTGAGGCTCCTGGTATCAATCCAGGTAGGCAGCACCTAACATCTATTCATGCCTCAAAGGTATCTTCCCTGAGTCTTTGGACAAAGTTAGCTCCTCGTGTTCTTTGCTTGGACAGTATCCTGTACTTCTCCACGGTACTCATTATCCTTCAGTGTTTGTTGAATACCTAGTCTTCCCCTCTAGACCGTAGATTCCAGGAGAGCAGAGGTTGTGTCTATCTTTTCCACTGCTATATTCCCAGCACCCAGAACCATGACCTGTTCATAATTGGGACTCAATAAATATTCATTGAATGGATAAATGCATGGGCCCTAAACTCAGCCCGACTTCTTACTTTAACAGGGGTTCCCAACCTTGGGGAGCTTTAAAAGAGACAGATGTTTAGCCCAATTGAATCAAAGTCTCTTGGGGTTGGGTCCTGCATCTGTCTAGAAATATTCCCAGGTGGACTCTGACAACAGTGAAGGCTGAGAACTACTGCTTTATCAAACTCTTCCCAATTTACTCTCTTTTCTTCTAGTCTGCCTCTATATTCTTCTTCCTATAGGGAAAGAAATGAAATTTTTTTTCGAGTAAATGTTGGAAACTTCACATTTATTATCTCATCCAATCCTCTCCTCATACCTCATCTTCTACTTCTAAAATTAACATTTAATGATTTTTTTAAAGTTTTAAAAGAATCATCTGTCATTCTTTACTCTTCATTTCTTCTACGGCATGGAATTTATAAATGGCTTATACTTTTTTTTATGAAACTTTGTATTATTTTGGGCCATTTTCCATTAAATAAAAGCCAGATATTTCAAAAGCATTAATAATTAAATAGATTATATGTCATTAAGGGGATGTAATTGGCCTGGTTCTTAAAAATTGGCATCTGTGTTGAGGATCTTTTTCCTTGATCAGATAGGGGAATAGAATGTGAGATATAGTGGAATTTATAGTATAAGAATTAGATACACTTACAGTCCAGTAATGGTAAATCATAGCTATAGTGCCTGGGTAAGCCTGCCTGCAATAACCTCTATGTTTTCCTCTGTAAAAGAGAATAATAGTTAGTAGCCTGCAAGATTGTTGTGAAAACTGCAGTTTGTCCAATACCAGCACAGTACCTGGTATAGAGAAGAACTCAAAATATGGCTCTGAATATTATTAAATCCATAGAATGGGACCACCTGGTACATATCTCTGCCTCTTAGGCTATTCTGTTTCCAGAAACCTCCATTTCAGGCAAGTTTCTTTTGTCATGAAATATATTAATCACCTGAAATTCTAGTGAGTTTACTCTAATTCAGACCACTCCATTAGTCCTGACCATCCTAGCCACCAACTCTTGCAGCAATAAATGACTCCCTGGTTTGGCTTTTTATTCCCACCTATGACAGTTATCCAGAGATGTCTGAAGTTGTCTTCCTCTTCCCTCCTTACTCCTCTTATTAGAACATAGTTCTGTGGTCTGTCAAGTACTTTGCAGAACATTGGAGCTCTTTTTTCCCATTCTGCCATGGGAAAATTGAGACCGGTTAAAAGAGATATCATTTACTCTATGGAAGGTGATTCAATATGCAGGGTGAGATTACTGTGCTGAACATGCAAGTCTTTAAATTTATGTAATACTTTCTTTCTTGGAATAAAATCATTAATTCCCCAGAAATTGCCTTAATATAGACATGTATTTCAGGACACCACAGTTGTCATTGAAGCAAATAAATGTCACTTTAAAAAATCAGTTATTTTTATGTAACATTTTATGAAATCTGAGTATCTTTTAAAAATAAATAAAAAATATTTTTAATCAATTATTGGAAAGAAAAGAAATTTAAAGATCTTTAACCTTTTATGGTCTGAATGTCTAATAACCTCTTTTCTTTGCAATGTCAGCCTTACTGATACACTAGTTTAAAAATGTCTGTGTGCCTCTCTCACACATACATCTGGAGGAACTTCTGCCATCCCGGTATGTAGAGAGGACACTGCAATATGTAAGGAAGTGCCAGTCCTCCCAAGCCCAAAGCACCATTCCAGTGGTAATAGCCTAATGGACAGAGAGCAAATCAGAAATGTGAATAAAGATTTATCTATAAAGATAGAAACAGAAAAGCTATTTTTAAAAGCACAAACTTAGGTACTACATAAAGGTCCAACAAATGAGGAACTGATTGCTGGTAAGAATGCAAATTTTTAAAAAATTTGCATTCAAGATACCTATTCTGAAAAAATAAGTTGAACTTCATGTAAAAAATTTGAACAAGAATGCTCATGGTAATATTATTATAATGCCATGAGGTTGGGAACATATCCATATAATGTAAATAATATATATATACGAAAATATTTTAAAGCTATTGGGAAATGCTTTATGTTAATTGAGAAAAGTAAGATTAAAAACTGTGTTGGTTGGTCCTCTGGGAAGCAAGGATTTGGGAGGGACAATGTCCGTGAAAGATAAAGAGGAGAGGGAATAAAGTCAGTGGGGAGAGACTAGACTCCAAATGTAGGTGTGATACCTATGGAAGGACAACTGGATAGGAAGAGATTCAGCGTGTGGAACCGTTCTGAGAAAGTCTCAGCGAGCACAGCAGGGAGCTCTGGCACAATGACTGTTTGTGGCCGAGTCCTGCATTTGGCAGGAACGGTCAGACCCTGATATCCCTGCTGCTCTCAGTCATGGGCTAGAGATGCCTGGAAGAGCATGGCCTCAGCATGCAGTAGAATTCAGAGTGCAGCTGGGCTGTTGCTGACTACAATCCTCACAGATGATCAGCATGTTCTTTCTTGAAGGGCGATCTGATTGGCATACGTCCACAGTGTTGTAAAAACTGTTCAGTGTGATCGCGTTTCTGAGAGAGAAAAAGAAAGGGAGAACTAGTGAGAGAGACAGAAAGGAAATAAGCTTTTTTTTTTTTTAGGTTAACATCGATTATCTCTGGATTATGGAAATACGAATTTTGTGAAAGATAATCTACATATCTTACAAATTTCTAAAATAAGCATAAATTAATTTTACAAGAAGAAAATTGATTTAAAAAGAACTCACATGAAAATTGATGTGCAATGGCACAAAATATTTCCCCCTTCCCATCTCAAGTCAAACAACCATTTTAAAAAGTTTATTAAGATCCCTGTGGCATAAAAACTAGTTATCTTTCTTACTCACAAAAGGGTAATTCTTCAATGAATGAGTAACTAAATCCTACTTTTCATTAAATATCTCCCTGTGAATTCGTAAGACCTTTTCAACATTATTTTCAAAATGAATGCTAAAGTTGGTTTTTAAAAATCAAAATTCAAAATATTAAATCAAAATTTATTGCAGATAAATAAGTCCTAACTTTTTTTCCATCTCTCCCAGTGAGTGAATGAATAATACATTATCATCTCCTGCAAAGGTACTTGCATGCAAAATCACTTTCAACGGGTTTGTTTGTTTTTATTTTAAAAGTAAATATAAAAGTTGGAAAATAGAAATGAGGACAAAAATCTTTCTATAGTTTCACTACCTAATGACAATGTTTATAGTTGCTCCTGTAATTATTTTCTATTTGTATATTTTATATATGTAATTTCATGCTTTCTTTTTTTTTTTTTTTTTTGTATTTGCTTACAAAAATGTTATTTATATATACATATACATATATTTTAAGAGGTGCTTAGATTACCCAAAATATTACACAGAACCCACTGGGATTCCCATGTTCCCCACCTCCCACACCTCCCACCACATCCCACACAAACATCTCCCACAGTGTGGCCCACCACCCTCAATGAACTTACACATCCTGGAGCCTTGCCACCAACCATAGACCACAGTTCACACTGTAGACCACACTCTCTCCCACTCAGTTCTGAGTGGTGTGTGCTGATTTAAAATGGCCTACATCCATTGCCACAACAGTACTCAGGACAACCTCCAACTCCCAAAGAAGAACCTGTATTTCAACTGCTCATCCCCTCCCTACCCCAAAAGTGTCAAGTGGCCACTGGCTCCACCTCATTGTTATAATTTCTT
>JAKSZT010054466.1:8646753-8754084 GCA_026826555.1 Tolypeutes matacus | reverse complement strand
TCTTCTTGAGAGATTACTCCTTTTACTAATATGTAGTGTCCATCTTTGTCTCTTACAATAGTTTTGCATTTAAAGTCTATTTTGTCTGATATTAGAATAGCTACTCCTGCCCTTTTTTGGCTATTGTTAGCTTGTAAAATGGTTTTCCAGCCATTCACTTTCAGCCTCCTTGAATCCCTGGGCCGAAGGTGGGTTTCTTGTAGACAGCATATAGATGGATCATATTTTCTTATCCATTCTGCCAATCTGTGTCTTTTGATTGGTGAATTTAATCCATTAACATTCAGTGTTATTACTCGTAATGAATTTCTTACTTCAGTCATTTTTTCTTTGGGTTAATGTATGTCATATGTTGTTTTGTTTCTCTTTTTGAGTTTTCAGTTGTTTTTAAACTCTCCTCCAACTCTCTCTCCTTTGTTTTTTCCTTTCAATTTGTAGAGATTCCTTTAGTATTTCTTGAAGTGCTGGTTTCTTCTTGACATACTCTCTTAATTGCTGTTTATCTGTGAATATTTTGAACTCTCCATCATTTTTGAATGCCAATTTTGCTGGATAGAGAATTCGTGGCTGGAAGTTTTTTTCTTTTAGTGTTTTGACTATGTCATACCACTGTCTTCTTGCCTCCATAATTTCAGCCGAGAAATCAGCACTTAATCTTATTGTGGTTCCCTTGTATGTGATGGTTCTCTTTTCTCTTGCTGCCTTGAGTATTTTCTCTTTGTCTTGAGTATTGGACAATTTGACAAGTATATGTCTTGAGTTGGCCTGTTGGGATTTATACTATTTGGGGTGCGCTGTGCTTCCTGGATCTGCACATCCATCTCTCTCAATAGAGTTTTGAAGTTTTCAGCCATAACTTCCTTCAACACTCCTTCTGTTCCCTTTCCCTTCTCTTCTCCTTCTGGGATGCCCATAATGCGTATGTTTGTGCTTCTTGCATTATCGGTTAATTCCCTGAGACCATACTGGATTTTTTCTATCTTTTTGTCTATCTGTTCTACAATCTCTTTGATTTCAACTGTATTGTCTTCCATATCACTAATTCTTTCCTCTGCCTGTTCAATTCTGCTACCATGTGAGTCCAGCGTCTTTTTCATTTCTTGACTTGTGTCTTTGTTCGCCATCATATCCATTACCTTTTTAGGTGTGTTAGCTATTTCTTCAGTATGTTCTCCCAGTGTCTTCTTTATATCCTTAATCTCTTCCTTCAGTTCTTTAAGTTGGTCCATGATATTTGTTTGGATAGCTTTGATTAGTTGTTCTGTGTACTGCATTGCTTCCTGGTTTTTATTTTGTGCACTGGACTGGTCCATGTTTTCCAGTTTCTCAGAGTCATTTGTATTTTTCTGTTGCCCTCTGGTCATCATATTATCTTGATGGGTTTGTTCAGTTGATTAGCTGTTCTCTATGCTCTAGAATTTTATTTAGCTGTTGGTTCTGCGTGTGAGTTAAGTTTTCTCTTTGGCAGTTTTTCTTCTTATTTTATTTCCTTGCTTCTTTCTATGTTCCCTTGAAGGCAAAAGGTTAGGGCCAGAGGAATCAAAAGATGTAAGGAAGGCAGAAGGATAATAGAAATATTGATAAAAGTTAGAAGAGGGGCAAAATGAGACTTAATGAGATGAATATTTAACTTGTGTAGGCAGTGTAGAGTACTAGGAAAAAATATGGAGTTCCTACAATGGACTGGGAAAACAAATGGAGGAATATATATATATAGTGATTTAGAAGGCTGGAATTATGAGGAGGGAGAGAAATAGTAGAGAAAAGTCTGAAAGGAAAAAGTTAATACTAATAAAAAAAAAAAAGAAAAAAGAAGAAGAAGAAAACAAAATAGATGGGATAGAAATTGACACCCTTAAGTTGTGGGCCTATGAAAAAATATTGTCTCTAAGAGCCACAACAGAAAACAGAAGGCAGAAAGATGCAGGAAGGATAAGCGATAGTTTGTAATACAGAATCAATATATACAGCGAGTGGGAAATTACTGAATAAGAAGCCCAACAAAGAAGCGACAAGCTGGCAGCACCTATTTAAAAAAAAAAAAATAGAAGGAAAAAGGAATGGGGGAGGAAAACGGGAATAATAGCAATAGACCAGAAAGTAACAGAGAGAAACCAAAGATCCACACAGGCAAGCAGTCAAACAGAGCTAAGGGGGGTCAATGATTCCCCTAGGGTCCACGTGGATCCTTCCTGCCTACTTGTGTTTATCAATGAATTTCCCCACAGGGTTCTATATGCAGGTCCTGAAGCAGCTTTTAGCCATTAAACTAAATTAAAAAGAATTTATTTTTCATTTGTTGAGGTGATCTCACTTTTTTTTTTTTTTTTTTTAGCCAAATGCAGGACCCAAAATAATTCCTCCTCTAGACCAACCCCCTTACGGAAGGGACCCTAGCTGGGCCCGTGGAAATTAATCAAGCACGTCCCACTTTCCGGACTCCCCAGGTTAGCTGAAGCTCTGATGTTAGTCAGTGAGGAGTGCTAAAGACGGCGGATTCCGCCCCTTCTGGCGCCGAGCTCCAGCGTCACCGGGCTGCTCAGTAAATCAGTTTGAGTGCAGATTCGGGTCTGCTCTCAGCCTAATGGTGCTTCAGGTCGGCTTATCTGCTCCCCAAAGCTATGGGGCGGTGCAGGCAGCCAGATCAATGTCTAAAAATATAAAATACCCTTCCCTGTCTTCCAACCGAACCCTCTCTTTTTTGGGATGTGTCCCTTCCTCCTGGCTCCACAGCGGCCCGGGTCTTATCCCTGGGTGGCTAGGGAAATCAGCTCCATTCTCCGACCAAAATCCCCCTTCCGGTTCACCGGGTGCTGATTAGCTCGTTTGTTCTGTTAACAGAAGGTCCAAGGGGCGCCAGGCAGCCAGATCCCCAGAGAATCAAACTTTTTCGCCCCGCCCGGGGCTCCAAATGGCCGTTTTATTTTTTTTTCCCTAACCGCGGGGCTCAGCCGCCTGTGCCAACCTCCACCGGCAGCCTCAAAACTCAGGAATCTCCACAGTTCGGGCCACGCCGCCGATCCGCGCAGATAGATGTCCCAAGCTTCTCACTCCAGGCGTGCACAGCAGAGACCCCTGGGCAGGACCCTGTCCACAATCCGCCTTGCTCTGGGAGCTTGCAGTGTGCGCCCTCCTACACTAACGCCATCTTGGCCCCTTCTCATGCTTTCTTTTTTCACTTAACATAAGACTGTTCTATACAATTTTTATGGCTATTTACTTATTTATTTTTATTTCATCTCATTCTGGTCTCTGAGTCCATCCATGATTGTGAAGTGGTCCTATTTTTGTCTTGTTTGAGCATGGTCGCAGGGCATGGCCTTATCTGATTCTTCTTGATACTCTATGCATAGAGAAATACAATGGCCCTGTGTGTTGCCAGCTGTTGGCTGACAGCTGTCAAGGCATTTTTATTTTATTCTGACTTTTTTTCTCCGCTCATTTATTCCTACCTGCAACAAATACCCATGCATTTCAGAATGCCCTGGCATTGTGTGAGGTGTGAGGGATAGAGTGATGAAGAAGACAGACACGCGGTGCTCAGGTCGGCATATAAGGATCAAGGATATAGCTTTGCAGTCAAAGTGCCCAGATTTAAATACTAACTTTGTCACAAACTGTCTCCCTGGGCAGGTTATTCAACATCACGAATTCTCAGTTACTCCATCTGTAAACGGGAAAATTAATTGTAGCTCCTTCAGGAAGTTGTTACTGATGATAAGTGAGATAAGTGCTAGTTATCATCATCATCATCACTGGGGAAGACAGATATTGAGTAAGAACTCATAAAGCCATTAAGTGCTGCAAAAGAGGAATGGTAGCCTGCTATGGCAGTATGTGTCGGGGGCATCTAAACCACTCTGAGGAATCAGAACTAAGTGTCCTTGGGGAAGAAATGTTTAAGCTGAGCCCTGAATGCATTTTAGCTAAATGAAGGGAGATCTGGTTGAGGTCTTTGTTGCAAAGGCATTGATTGATACATTTAGATTTTCTGTATCAGCTACAGTTAAATTTGGTAGATTTCATATACCTATAAATATATCCATTTCAATTTTGTGTGCATAATGCTAAAGTTTATTTGCATCATGATAAGAAATTATATTTATTGGATAGTTTTAAATATTTAATTCCCCATTAATTTTTCATTTGTGCTTTCTCCTGTCTTCTTGATTAGGGTGTCATTTTTATTGTTTATTGTTGTTTTTTTTTAAAAAGTTCATGGATTTATTCTTTCCTACCAGTTTTTCTGGTCTCTTAATTTCTCTTTTTATACTTAAATATTTTCTTTCTTATGTTTTATTTATGATTAGTGACTTCATATATGTGTCATTTAATTTTTGACAGTCCTCAAATTCTTAGTCTTATTTTCCTTATTTTCTCTTTCCCACGTCACATAATATGCTCATCTACCCTTGTATATATTGTTCATTCTAGTTATATATGAAATAAATTAATGTTATAATTATTTCAAACCTCTAAAAAAAAAAAAAAAGATTGCTCCATTGCCTTAACCTATGCACAAAACTGAGTGACCAAACTTCTTCTTTTGATTTGAAAAAAGTGCATAGTTTTCTTGTCCCTTGATTGAAACCTTACCCTTTGATGGGCCTTTTGATGTGCACAGATGTTTTCTAGGGAAAAACTGACTGATTTTAAACTGAAAACATTACACTTTTATAATTTGTTTATAATTGTTTTATGTACAGTAAGCATAACTGTAATCTAGTTTTAAGAGAAACTGGTGCTTTCATTTAGTTCATTTGTATTTTCCTTGTTACTGTAAAAGACTGTTTATTAATTATGTTTACAGTTTGTTGCAACAGCCGTTTTCTTGGGAGAAAGCTTCAGTGTAAAGCCATTTGTAAAAGGCTTTGCCATACTCATTTTAATATGTGCCTGTTGCTGCTAACTTTTGATGAATAAAAACCTAGCTTTTCACAAACACATACACAAAGAAGGGTTTGATCTTCCAGTAGAAGAGTAATTGGAGTGAAGACTCTCGGGTAGAAGAAGACATGTCGCATTTGAAGCCCTAAAAGAAATCCTGAGTAGTCAGAATCTAGGTTGGGAGCTGGAGCACTGTGCAAAAGCAGGTAGGAGTAGTGGGCAGGAATGACCAGATAGGGCCCTAAGGCCATATTAAGGATTTCAGTCTATGTTCTAAGAGCAAGAAAACACCAGTAACAAGTGTCCTTCTTTCTCCAACACCTGTGAGAAGAGCTCAACAACCACACTAAGGGACTTCATTTATTTTTAGTATACTTAAAAAAAAATTTAAAGATAATTAGATTACATAAATGTTACATGAAAAATGTAGGGATTCCCATATGCTCCACTCCTTACCCCTTCTACACTTTCCCACATTAACAACATCCTTCATTAGTGTGGTACATTTGCCACAATTAATGAACACATATTGAAGCATTGCCTCTAAGTGTGGATTATAGTTTACATTATAGTTTAAGCTCTCTCCTGCACAATTTTGTAAGTTATGACAAGATGGCCTGAATCTATCATTGCAATTTCATTCAGGAAAATTCCAATGTCCCGAAAATGCCTAAAGGACTTCATTTAAACCTCTTTATCCCCCTCTCTGGTTCCCAGATACTTAGGAAAAGGAGTCTGGGGTGTCAGTTCAGACAATGAGAGTCAGCTCAAATTTGTGCCCAGCACTTGAAAAAGAAAAAGAGAGGGATATCTATGGACAAAGTAGCTTTTCACAGTTTCAGATAGTAGAATGTTAGACACATTCTTCATTTCTCCCTTGACACAAGTATGTTTGACATTACATTTTAGGTTTCAATTTGAGTCTAGTATTTCATAGCTTTTCTATTTTTCTAGGTTAAAGGTCTGTAATTCACTTAGCTTTCAGGTAATTTAATTAGTATGGGATTGCTGGAATACAAATGAATAATCTAAACTATAGATTTTTTCAATTTATATAATTATGTCTATAAAAAGTAAACCATGAGGAAAATGAAAATATTGAAATATTAATTATTTCTAGTGATTTTTGCTCTCTAATCTATAAAATTAGAATAATAATCTCTCCTAGCTTTCTACATGGGATACATGGGATAAAACATCCAGTGGCTATTCTATACATGAAAGCTACTATGCCTTATACCAAAAGAAGCACTATTCTGTACTGTAAGATTCTTGTATCAATATGAAAGATGTACTGTGGTAATAATAGGAGGGTGTGGAAAAAATATGCCAAATATATGTTATAGATCACAGTTTGTGGTAATAGTTTGATGATATTATCTCATAATCTGTAATAAATGTTCCACAACAACAACAACAAAAAAAAAAAAAAAAAAAAAAAGAGAAACCAAGTCTTCCCTGATTCATCTGATGTAGTTGACCTTCCTTTCATTTTCCTCAGCCTGATTTGGAATGCCATTGCCAGGGTAGCAATGGAATTGGCATTTGAGGCTATGATCATTTAGAGGAAAGTTAAACAAAAACAACAGTGGATATAATGGTCTTGGATTTCATTTATTACGAAAAAAACAGATTCTCCAATGATCTCTGTAGTCAATAACTTGTCAGAATTTGTTCAGGTGGAGCTGAGTTTTTTTTTTAAATCTAGGAAAATAGACTGCCTGAGGCAAATATTCATGTGATTCATTTGAACTGAAACATGAAATTAATTGAAGACATAAGGAAAGTTTGATGTTAAGTGATCCAGCAATATATAAAAGGGATTATACACCATGACCAAGTGGGATTTATCCCAGGAATGCAAAGTTAACATCCAAAAATCATTTAATGTAATATACCATATCAGTAGAATAAAAAACAAACCACATGATCATCTCAGTGGATATAGGAAAAGAAAATTTAACAAATTTAATGCCAAAAAGATGTATATAAATATATAAGTACAAGACAATGTGTGTGTATATGTATTTGTAATATATATAGTTTTTCTATTTGTACACATATATAATACATGTATTTGTGGGTATATATATGAGTGTGCAAATATATCATATAACTTCATATTAAAAAAAAAAAAAAAAAAGTGTAGGTAATGAGAAGATGAGTCAATTCTTTTCTCCAAAAGCACCAGAAATCCTGCTGACATCATTGAGAACCATTAGTAGTCTTGTAATTATTCCACCTTTCCTTTCACCTTGCATTCACTCCTTGGTTCTTCTACATTTTTGTCCTAACTGAACAAAAGCATACAGGATTTCTCAAGATTGTAAAACTAGCACAATATGACCTACATTTTTGAAGTTAAATCTTAATGAAAGAGGAAGAATGGTTGGTAATTTTGCCTTTGATAGAAGGTATCTGAATTTTTGTTAAAATTTCAATTTAGCGATACTTCCTTTTTATAAACAGCAGATATAATGCATCAGAAGGAGATATTTGTATCAATAGTTCTAAGGAACTGACACTGCAGGAAATTTCCAGACTGTATCATGGATTACACGATAGATGTATTTACAAACAAATGGTAGTTTAAATAGCACAATGTTTTGTTTCATCCATGCAAGATGTACGTGGGGTAAATAAATTTCATTACCAGATGGTGGTTTGTATAGGTGGTTACATCTGTGGTGAAACAATCACACACCCTTGCACGCCATTCATGTCTGGGCTTTTTCCACTAAAGAGTGATGACTGAGGGTAGTCACACAGCTCATGGGGCCAAGAATTCCAAGACAGCTTCCTTGCTGCCCAAGCCCAACCTGTATTAGGTTGAGGGATAAAACTCTTTCCGATTACCCTCATAATCACCTACAACTGGGAAAAAATCATTTTAAACATAATGGCCTCTTAAACTGGTGTTACTTAGTCATTACTAAGATGACCTCTGATAACAGCCAGTGACAAAAATAGATGACTGTTTCTGCCATATTCCCTCCACAATGAGATATAATTCTTTGTTATCCACTAATCCTGTGTTTATCAACTCTGGCTGCAATTATGATTAAATTGATAGATTTAAAACAATATTTATGCCCAGTTCCTACTCCAGACAAATTAATCAGAACCTCTGGTGAGACTTGGTCTTTAGAAGCTCCTCATGATGCTTATGTATAGACAGGGTTGTGAACAATGGCCTAAAGGAATGGAATCATCTGGAAAACTTTAAAAAGTAGGGATGCTTGGGTCCCAACCCCAGAAATTCAGATTTAATTGGCTGGGATGTGGTCTGAATATTGGGAGGTTTAAGAGCTCCACAGGTGATCCTAATATGCAGTTATACTTAAGACACACTGGCCAAGATGTTGACCTTATATTTAGATGTCTGGAATGTTCTATTCTGATATGAGGAGCTTTGAGAAGAACCAGTCTCCTAAAGAAGTGACTCCATCATAGCCTTTGGGTCTCTTAAGAGACAACAGAGCTATTTATAACTACAATAAGCACTAGCATTAGCATGCAATACATTTCAGAATGTTTTCCAAAGCATTAAATCACATTAAGTATTTCAGTATGGAAATATTTTGAAAATAGTTAAAAAAAATATACAAAACTAATACCTCTATAATGTTACCTATCATTTTCTGCTTTGTATCTACCACTTATTTTAACTCATAACTAGCTCTCCTAATAAACTACAAGTTCCATAAAGTTAATTTCTGCATCTTATTTACCTTTGTATTTTGAACAAGTGTTCAATAAATGTCTTAAACTTGACAAGTGCTGAATAAATGTATCTTGAATGAATTATTAAACAGTTCACTTTGGTCCAATGAATACTATTCGGCACCTCCTCTGTGCCTGCCTCTGCCTTAGGCCCTCTAAGTTTGGTGAACAATATGCTCACAGCTCCTGTTTGCATGGGGTTTACATTCCAGAGAATGAATAAAATACTGAGATTTCAAATTCCAGGACTACTTCATATGTCTCAGTTCAGTACTGATATGCCACAGTAAAGCTGTAGGAGAGACACAAGCCAAAGAATGTAAGAGACATGTGGCTTTTCCTTTGTTAAAAGGCAATCAAGAATCAGCCTGTCTTGGATTATTGCAATCCTTCTATTATTTTGAATGAACTAATTCCTGTTACTTTGGGCTTCATCACACAGGGGACCTGAAAAGCACAGTCAAAGGAACACATTAGCAATGCTTAGAGCAGAAACCTGAAATCTTAGCAGATGATGCAAGTGCCTCAGGTCCCCATATAACCCATGTTTCATTTCCTCATTGGAAGAACTGTACCTGAGGCTTCTATTTGAATTGGTCATTTATACCTGCAATATTTAAAATGCATATATGTGCTAAGGCGATGTCTTGGCATGGGGAAGCATTTAATAACCAATTAAAATAAAGTTATATGCAGGTATGTTTAATGTTTTCCCATTGACAACTCTAAGGAGAATAAGGGTAACTTTTCCTCAGGTTGAGTGAAATTGGAGAAGTGGTTAAGGAGAACCTCAAAAAATCTGCTGTTAATACAAACTCTTTCCTTCCAAGCTATTCCAGGCTCAGATGTTATTTTATCATCCCTTTAAGCAGTGACCAAATGTACTCTGTGCTCCTCAAGGCAGAGCAAAGATAATATTCAGTGCAAACATCTGATCATTATCTGATTAAATAACTTTTTCCAGGGCGAAAAGCCAGTGATTTTGAGTTTTGCATACAAATATAAGTGATTTACAGGGTAGAAAAATATTAAATTACTTTCACTCTCAACTTCCAACTAAAATTATTTATCATAATAACCACAATAATTATTTTAAAGAACACCTTGACAAAAATTTACATATAGTGTAGTAGATCATCTAACTGAATTACTAATATCACTGTCTCAGAGTCTGATCTAAAATTAGTGTTTTCTTTGTTAATATCCCTTGCTTTTTTATACAAATGGTAATCTCAGGTTTATGTTTTTCAAAAACAGTAGACATCTTCCAGTCTCTTATTACTCTTTTGAAATGAGGTAATAAAAAGGGATAATTACTAGGAAAGAAAAAACCCCAACATATCCAAACAGCTGACCCACATTTTACATCACTTTTCCTTTCTAAGGCAGAATAGGATGAAGATCTAGTAACTACTTTTAAAGACTGGAAACTGACTAACAGGATATAATCATCCTGGCATGAAGGTTAGAGAGAGAAGAATTTGGTTACTACCCAATAATGAAATAAAATTAAAATATCCAGTGATACTTTATATGAAGGCAAGGGAAAATTTATTGAAAACATAACATTTCTATGTTGCAAATATTAACAGGTGAAGAAAGAAATACTATTATCTGGCATTTTATTAACCAGAATTCTCTATTAATTGGCACTTCTGCAAATATCTAGCACATAAAGAAATGCTGTTCATTATGACAAGACTGGGCTATTTAAACATCATGAAGAATTATTTAGAGACTAATAGTAATTGTATGCTTCAATACTCGAAAATAAGCAATACATACATAAGATATTTTTGGCATATCTATATTGACAATCATATTATTACCTAGGCATGCCAGAGACCTGACTTTTTGCAAATAACATCTGCTTGAAGAATGCCCCCATATATATATTTTATTAGAAAAAGATGTGTTCTTGAGGTCAATTAGAAAAATAAGTTACACTGAAGAAAATACATTAAGTGTCATCAGTCACATATTCCAAGTGATGATGAGCTGTACTCATTGGTTTCACTTCATCAATTTCCAGTTATTAGATAGTTTCTTAGTAAGGTTGGTTCTTTTTGCCTTGTTTGTGACTTTAGCCATTTGGAGAATAATAGTATGGGTTCTAGTTATTGAGTTGAAGCACAGATATGCAATGGTGGAAGTGATTATAACTGTAAGACTTATCTCAATCACTAAAAGCCTTAAAATGGCATTTTGCTAAATATAGTCCTTGAACCACCTGCATCAGGAATCACCTGGGGTGTTGTTATACTCATGGATTCCTAGATCCAGCTCTAGATCTACTGAATCAAAATCTTCACAGAGTAAAGGGTAAGTTTATTAAGTGCCTTAGTTGATTCTTACTTATGCTAAAGATTGAAAATATTTGCCTTTAAATGACTTCTTTTCAACTTTTTAACCTCAAAATGCTATAAAAATGGGAGTACTTAAAAATTTAGACTTGTGCTGAGCCCTACACTCTGCCTAAGAGAACAGTCTTTGATGGCGCTATCTCAACAGCATGTTCTATGAAGCACCTAGGAAGCTTTTCAAAGTTACATGATGATTATGATGATGGTGATGATTATGGTGGTGGTGGTAAGGATGTTGATGATGGTGATGCTGATAATGGTGGTGGTGATGATGATTGTGACAGTTTAAATTTGGTGAAACCAAAAAAAGATGCTTTTGTACTAATCCATTGCTGTGGGTGTGAGACCCTTTGATTGCATTAGATTCTGTTAAGGAACCTTGATTAGATCAGTTTTGATTGGACTATCAGTGAGGCATGACTCAGGTTGGGTTTTTGCCCCCTTGCTGGGCCTCGTATAAATGGAGACACAGAGGAAGAAATATTTTGATCCAGCCATGTGAGAGAGAGGGATTGCAGGAATACAGAGAAGCCCCGAGAGGCTGAGAGAGGTCCCAGAGTCTGGAGTCTGGAATCAGCAGAGTACAGAGTCACAGAAAGAGGCTCCCGAGGGGCTGGGCCCATGGAGCAGCTCAAGGCTGAGGAGATGACCCTGTCATACAGCTGATGGTCCACAGCTGAACTCCAGGAGATGGTGACCCTTGAGGAGAAGGCAGGGACTTTGGCACAAATCACATGCCATCTTGCTTTACCACATGGCAGGACACCAGGATCATCAGTAGCTGACTTTGGTGAGAAAGCATCTCTGATGGTGCTTTGATTTGGATATTTCATGGCCTTGGAACTGTAAGAATTTCCCCTAATAAAATTCCCATCATAAAAGCCAACATTTCTGGTACTTTGCTTCAGCAGCTCTTTGGCAAATTAAGACGATTATAGAATCACATTAATTTTTACCAAAGCTACAGATATTTTGTTTGTTTGTTTTTAAATATTAAGCATAACACTTATCTCAGGGTTTTTGCACTTACTTATGTTCCCTCTGCCTGAAATGATCATTCTCTACATTTTAAATGGCTTCATTTTTTGCTCAAAAAATCACCTTATCTGATAGTTATTTCCTGATCATCCCAGAATTGTATCACCTTCCCTCATTCTCTATTCCCTCACTTATATTTATTTTTCTTCATTGGTCCCTTCACCTGATATATTAAATATTAATTTGTTTATTTTGTTTCCCCTTACTAGAATGTAAGATTGGTGAGAGCAAAATCTGTGTGTTTTTTTTTTTTTTTTCCTTCACTGCTGTATTCCCAGTGCCTAGGGCAGTAATTGGCACATGAGAAATCTTAATATTTGTTGAATGTGAATGAAGTGACATACACAGTTGTTATCTAATCCCTCAGCAAACATATGCTTTAAAATGATATAAAAGGAAACTGGAATGTGAGTTTGTAAAACCCCAACTTGCCCCATACTTTTCGTGCTCTAGTAAAGTTGCCTACACAAAGAATGTGCTAAAGGTAAATTTATGCTAGTATGTTAAGACACCCCCCTAATACACTACTCTCCCTGCTTCCACTATTTACCATGCTCTAATTCATCCTCAATACTGAAACCCAGGTGATCAGACAAATCATTTATTAGTTTCAAACCCTTCAATGGCAGCCCATTGAGTCCAAGGTAAAAATTTCCTGGGGCTTTGCATGGTTCAGCCTCACTTCCTCTCTAGCCACTCTTTGCCTGATAAGCTCCTCAAATAGGACAAACTATCAAACTCAAAAGCTATACCTATGTTTACTGCTCTACCTGGACTCCCCTTTCCTGGGCAAACTACTTCTCATTCTTCCCCTCAGCTGAAATATCACTTTCTCTCAGAAACCATTCCTGATCTTGCAATCTAAATGAATTTTCCCTGATCTATTTTCTGATAGCATTCTATGTTTCTCTTCCCTAATACCACAATTTATATAGATTTTAATGGTATGGTTATTGTTGGTTTTTGTGTTTTTTTTTTAATCTTCTCTGTACTAAATTCTAAGTTCCATTTTACAGGGTCTTTGTGTTCTTTTTGCATTCCTAGTAATTAACACAATGAAGTGTGGACTCTCAAACAATATATGTTGAATGAATGAATGAATTGTTCAGCGCTAACCTTTGGTAGAGAGTAGTGTTAAGATATGTTTATTTTACACCATTGTGAGTTCTTTTGAAGTTCCCAGAAAGCTTAATGATTTTTAAGTAGTTTCATCAATTCTATTGTCCCCATTTTTATTGTTAACAATAACTCATGCATTTTCTGGTTATCTGATTTAATCCTTTAAGAGCTTTTTGAGGTAGGGATTATTCCTTATTCACAGATGAGGCACACTAATAATGATGGGAACCAGGATTTGTGTACAGTTCTGTTGTACAGAGTCCAAAACCTGTGCCTTAAAGTCTACGCTGGTCTGCCTCTGCAGTGGAGAATCTCTATTACCTCCCTGAAGTCTTGGACACATCTTACATATTTGGGAAGTCCCCTGAATTCACATTCATTGAAACTTTTGTTATTCTTCAGTGATCATTTGAGTATTTACAGAATCTGATGGAAGTTAAAGCATCCTACTTTATTAATAGATACTGCAATCAAATATTCAATTTAGGAGCCCACATATGGCCTTATCCTTTTAGGTTCTATGTTTGGAGACTTTTAAGGCAATTAATATCTTATCTTATTTCCTCAGTACTATGGGTCAAATATTTTTTAATGAGTGTAATTGATAGCTATATATATTAAGGTTTGTTTAATATTCAAGATTTGTATTTGGCAGCATGCTAAATGCTGAGTTTAAACATGCCTTGACATGTATAACTGAGTTTTTTCTCTCTGTCCTCCTCATTGCATTCAGGCTGATAAAGAAAGCTCTGGAGTCAATGAGAATGCCAGCTCAGCTATGGCATTTACAGCATTATTTGCTTAGAATCAAAGTTCAGTTGATCACCTCTGGTATTCCAGATATTGGCCTGGGCCCTCCCAAATTGTCCCCTTCTAGTCTAAAGTAAACCTCAGCTGACGTTTTAAAGTCTTAACGGGAAATCAGTTGACTCCGTTGAAGTAAGTAAAAGGCAAAACTTCCTTCTATGTGAAAGTCCACTAAGCCTCTGAAGGCAAGCAAAAAATGTTGCGTGAGTCACCAACCTAAGTTTATAATGCACCACTATAATTTTACCTTTAATTAGTAATGTTTTATGACATGGAAAACTGTACTATTTAAAAACCATTGTACACTTTCAATACTCTGTATGTCTTTATGTCTCTTAAACACCAAAACTGATTGTTCTTGCTTAGATTAGGTCAATAAGACAAGTCAGGAAATCAGAAACTTTAAGACTAACAAATTGTCTATTTTTCTAAGAGATTTATAAGAAAGACTAGGAACAGTATTTAAGAAGTTTAGAATAATTGGCAAATTCCCAACATTTTATCACCCACATTTAAATAGGAATTGGTCTACTTGGTAGGCAGTGAAGATTGCTTAGATGTGAAAAGAGTGTGAGTAGTCATTTAGCTTTTTATTTTTCCAGGCTTATTAGATGAATGTGCTCTAAGTCAGTGCTATTAGACTTCATTGTGCAATTGGAGTCATCTGGAGATCTTGTTAAAATACATATTGTGATTCAGTACCTTTGGATCTGAGATTTTGCCCTTCTCTCAAGTTCCCTGATGATGCTGACACTACTAGCCCATGGACCTCTCTTTGCATGTCTTACCAGAGTAAGAATTCAATAAAGTTTGGATTAACTGAATTCAGGAAACTTGAATTCAAGGACATTCTATGTCTCAGCCATTCTCTCATTTTTGAGCAAATACACTGAATACCTATTATTTCCAGGCATGCTGGGAGGTACTGGTGGCCACGGTGAAAATAAGGATATTCAGCAATCCTTACAGGCCACAGTAGTAAGAACACTCTCCATTCCAGTCTTTTCCTCAGAAGCTTGTGAAGAAGACAAATATTAAATAAATAAGCACATATATAAATATGTAATTGTAACCATGATACATGCAACGAAGAGTGAAATGAATGAAACTAACAGATTTATACCTGGGCATGCAGAAATGAGTTTTGGCAGACTTGAAAGCTGTTTACAAGTGAGCCAGATGAAGAATGGGGAAAAGGTGTTCTAGCCAGAAGAGATGTCCTGGGCAGAGACCCTAAGATATTAAAGAGTTTAGCCTCATCCTTAAACTTAAAGATGACAGTATAGCTAAAACAGTGAAAGTGTAGAAGAGAGGAAGGAATGTGCTTGGAGTAGAGTGATCACCTAATTTATTATTCAAACTGAACATTTGAAAGTAAGAGTGCATCATTAATTGCTTTAAGACAATAGGTATAAACCAGGATGTATGGTCGGTCACCCTAGTGTGGAAAGGCAGGGAGAGGCCAAATCATGGAGAACGTTTTGGCTATAATGGTTTTCATTTCCCTACGGGAATACTTTCTAATCATAGAAGTAACACAACCCCCATTTATGTTTTAATAGATCACTCTGGTGGCTGTAGGGGTGCAATGGTGAAATAAAAGACTTTATTTTCAAGCATTTTTGTTTGCTTCAGAAGAAGCAATGTCAAAGAACAGACCATTAATTGGAAAAATACTTAGGACATATTTTTTATTTTTGTCATTATTTGTTTCATGTGGGTACATCAGTTTTAATTACCATATATAGCATATGAATTTACATAGTGTTTCCAATTTTTTAACTAAAAGGGAATAAGCAATAACTAAGGAATTCCTGTAAAGAATTTTGAGATCCTTGAAATAAAATGTTATAAAAATCCAAAAAATTGTCAATATTAGGAATGTAAATATGTGAACAAAATATGATATAGGACTTAGGCAAACCTCAAGTGTATATGCCAGTGAACAAGTAGGTATTCAGAGAAACAATGGGCCTTCTCCCATCTGTGTCCCCTGAGAAATTAAACATCTCCGTTTATATCAAGACACCTGTGGGGTTCCAAAAAGCAAATAAGATTCTTCTAGAATTATTTCAAACAAATTCCTTTGTTACAACTAACTGCCACCAACCTTCTCTGCATCTCTTCTCTTTGAAAAGTGCCTTCTCACTTGCTTTCCAACCCTTCTAAACAGAAGTTCTCAATGCTGACAATTTACAATACTCTTCTATCGCAATGATCCTTCTACTTTTATCACTTCCCAACCTTGGTGTGTCAGACTCTCCCTTAGAGTAAAACTGGTTTCTGCCAGTGGTTTGATTGTTGGGGAACACAGTCACTCTTTCAGGCCAGTAAGGACTGTTCATGTACCCCAAGAGCCTGATGTGTGTGTACTTGGGTGTGGGCGTGAGGGGGTTCAAAAGCTTCCTATTCTTGCCTCTTTCTCAACCTCTCACTACACGCCCTCTGATGCCAATTGACTCATTCATTCTCCGTGACCCATCGGCTTCTCTGGAACTGGTCCATGTTTTCCCCGCCTTCCCATTTCCTCTGCCTGGAGCTCTAACTCTAAAACAGAGAAATGCTTTCCTAAAGAGATGAGTGATATCACATCCTTTTTCAAACTGTTTATCTTATCCTTAGCCCATGCTACACCCAGCAAGTTTAATTCACTTTGTGACTGAATCAAATTAATTTTAAATGCAGTAGGGTATCTTGCTACTGAAAGTAGTTTTAAAATAATCCTTTAAAATAAAGGAAAAGGAAGTAAAGTATAGCCTTTATAAGTGAAGATTTTCATCTATGCTATTTGCCAAAATAAGATACACTTGTATAAAACACTTCTTGGCCATTTCAAATAATAAAGTCCTCTTTTTTTACTATGTAACAACTAGGGACTAATAGAGCATTGGAAAAAAATAAAGTCATTTAAAAAATATTACTTAGTTTTATGAGGCAACATATCTTTACAAAATAAATAAGATTTTAACTTTTTATATCCATTGGGAAAAAAAAAACAACTATCGAACACAGTTAAATATAATGAAGGGGAAAAAAGTCACCCTTAATATAACCACCAAGGGATAAGCAAGTTAACTTTGGGGATGACTTAGGTCACATTTCCCAAAATGAGTTTCCATGTTCTCATACTAGCTGAGCATGGCTAGAAATGGGGGGTCAGGTGTGAGAGAAAACAATCAAGCCAATGGGATCAAAGTATTTCCAGGTGGGTGGTAGAAGATGTACATCATTTCCTTATCCATGCCATGCAGAAGGTCACAGCTGCCTCTGTAGAGATTAAGAAAGGAAGTGGGAGGGGTGAAAGTAGAGGGATGGTATGTGAACAAAACTCATCCATCTCTACGTTCCTCTAGACATTTCCACAAGTGGCAGAAAAGTCAAAGAATAAAATTTACTAGAACTTACTGTATTAAGTGATTCATCAAGGCCCTTTTGGGCACACACAAACCTAGTTCTCCCTATGGATGTGAGGCAATCATAGACTGTAATTTGGATACTGAAAGGATTTTAGCTCATTCCATTCATTGGAGACATGGTGGCTAGACATATTTGTGATTCTGTCTCCTTCACAGGTCACTTAATGCCATTTGGTTATTAGTACCACCAAATTCATCTTGTTCTCAAGGGCTCTTAAGGCAATATAACATGCCCTAAAATCATTCCAGCCTCAGGGACTTTGCACTTTCTATTCCCTTTGCCTTAAACATTGTTCCCCATCAATCTTTGAATGGTTGCCTCCTTCTTATTATTCTTCCAAGCTCAAATGCCCACTGAAAGAGAATTTCCCTGACTCTGTCAACATCCAGGAGCCACCATGATACCAGTTCTATCTCATTTTATTTTCTTTGTAGTCTTATCACCATTTGAAATTATTGTTTTAATTTGTTCACTTAAATTGACAAATTGTCTCTGCATCCCCACCCCCCATTATAATAAGAGCAGGTACTTCATCTACCTGGTTCACTTTTCATCTCCAATGTAGAAAAGCACCAAGCACATGAGTCATGGGTATTCAATAAATATTTATTGAAATAATGATTGCATGAAACAAGACAAGTGATACAAATTTTACTTATAAAGAAAATAATTCATTGAAAGCAACAAATAAGGCTTAGATGTTCCAACTATTCTGCTTGTCACTTGAAAACTGAAGCAAACAAAAGTAGAAAATTCTGGGTAGATACAACATATGGAATGGTCCTTCTGTGAGCAAAAACCCAGGAGATGAATAGGTTCTGAAGGGTCTTTTTCATATACTTACTCTTTTTCTTTCCCAGCTGTTTTGCACATGAAAACACCTCTGTACTGTGAAATACTTTATAAACATATATATATTTTTAATTTCTACTACTAGTAGTCATCTTACATTCACCCTATCTCTTTGCTTAAGATAAGGAAAATAATTGTTATGTGGGGGAGAACTGATAGACATAAACTCTCTGAGGGCACATTACATGGAAGGAACCATCCTTCACTGGGTGCCTACCATGGATCAGATGCAATCACAACCCTATAAAACACTCCTTGTTATCCTCATTTCTCAGATATGGAAACTGAGATTAAAAGAGTTTTGGATAGCTTGTCCAATATGATATAACACCATTAAAGCTGGTTCTAATTCCAGAGCTAGTACCTTCTGTTATACTCTGAAGCTCCAGAAGGGCAATGAAGTGTGGAAAGTGAAACCAACACTATTACCACTCCTTATCACACATTATTGATAGTAGCTAAACATGCCAGCTTATGGTCATGGGTAAAATTATTTGAAATATGGAGAGAAAAGAGAAAAAGTAAATCATTTTCTTCTGCTTCCTCTTGAATATGCTTCTTTCCCTGAGACCTCCCTTCTATCAGGAACCTTGACTTATTTTACTATTACCATTTTGAAGAAGGAGAAGAAGGAGGAGGAAGAGAAGGAGAAGGAGGAGAAAGATCAGGAAGAGGAGGAAGAGGAGGAGAAGAAGGAGAAGAGAAAGAGGAAGAAGAAGAAGGAATAGAAGGAAGGAGGAGGAAGAGCAAGGGAAAGAGGAGGGTAAGAAAGAAAATGAAGAAATGAAGTAAGAAAGGGGGAAGAAAAGAGGAAGGAAGAAAAAGTTACGTTTAGGCTCTGGGTGCTTCTATCATTTCTTTTTTGGCCTGTTTCATATTATCATCTACATTTCCATTACAGAAAATGAGGTTAAACAGAGAGCCAGCCTTCTTTCATTTACATTATGCACCAAAATTCCTGGCTCAACAGCAATCTCTATTTTGTCTTTCTGTCTTACCACAGAAATCACTCTCCTTCCATGCATTTACAGACCCCCAATTTGTTCTTGCTTATTCCTTTTAACTCTGCTGAATAATGTTCAACAGTGAGAATTTTTTTGCTATTGCTATAACTTTTATAGAAAATACTCATATTTTTAAGTAAGGCTGGGAAGAAGCTGGTCAGATGTTCACTGTATGTTTAACTTTACTAAAAACTGTCAAACAGTTCTCCAAAAAGTTGTACCATTTAATACACCCACCAGCAATGTATGAGAAATCTAGTTGGTTGCTCCACATCATCACCAACATTTAGTGTTGCCAGTCTTTTTAATTTTAGCCATTCTTTTGGGTGTGAAATGATATCTCAATGTAATTTTAATACGCATTTCCTTGATGACCAGTGGTATTGAGTAACTTTTCATACACTTATTGCCCATTCACATATTCTTTTGTGCAGTACATTTTCAAATCTTTGCCCATTGTTATATTGGGGTCCTTAATTTTATATTGTCAATTTGATTGAATTCATTATATGTTCTAGATACAAATATTTTGTCAGATATATGTGCCATAAATATAATTTTCTAGTTTGTATCTTTTCTATTCATTTTCTTAATGGTGACTTTTGAGACTCAGAAAATTTGAAGAAGTCCAAAATATAATTTTTTCTTCTTCCATGGTTAGTGCTTTTTTGTGTCCTGTCCAGAAAATCTTTGTCTATCCCAAAAATATTTTCCTATGTTTTCTTGTTGAACAGCACAGTACAATAGAGTTTTCTTTGATGTTAGAATTTCCTGCTATAGCAGCACTGTCCAATACATAGCCTCTAGCCACATATAGATATTAAGTTCTTGAAATGTTCCTAATGTGACCAAGGAAATCAATTTTAAATATAATTTAATTTAAATTCAAGTAGACACATGACTAGTGGCTTCTGTACTGGACAGAGAAATTCTAAAAGTTTCATGGTTGTGGATTTTACATTTAGGTCTATGAAACATATAGAAATAATTTTCATGTATGGTGTGAGAAATGGGTCACAGTTTATTTCTTTCCATAAGGATTTCCAGTTGTTTCAGCAAGATTTGTTAAAAAGACTTTCCTTTCCGTCTTGAATTGATTTAGCACCTTGGTTGAAAATCAATTGTCTGCATAAACGTAGGTGAAAAAAATATTTTTAACATATTATTTAAATATTTACTGAACAATTATTCATTTAGCACTTTCCATTTACGTTTCAATCAAGATACAATAATCCCTGCTCTCACTGAGATACAGTGTAGCTGGGAAGAGTTACCAATACACAAGGAATTACAACTTGGTACATGCTGGGGAAATAGAGGGTGCCTTGGATAATGTAGAAGAGACAAACAACCTGGATTTTGGTGCAAATGTTATGTAAGTCTTCCTTGAAGAGTTAGTATTTAATTGAAGGTAGTCAGTCAAAGTTTGGAAAAAGTGTTCCAGTCAAAAGACAGAAAAACACCTAAGGAAAAAATAATGTTTGAGTGCTTAAAATTCACCTAGCACAATGCTTTACACAGATTACTCTAATTTAATCTACCTAACAACCTATTGGAGCACAATAACAAGCCCATTTTGCAGAGAAGTAAACTGAGGCAATCAAAGCTTAAGTAACTTCTCAAAGTCATATTTGTATTAGGTAGAAAAACCAAGATTTTAATCCAGGCTGTCTTATTCTGGAAGCCAGGCTCTTATCCATTACTCATTAATGTTATTATTTGATACTTATTTCATTATTCTGTGTTATTTTATTTTATTTTATTTTTATTTTATTTTATTTTTTTTAAAGATTTTATTTATTTATTCATTTATCCCCCCCTTGCTGCTTGTGCTCGCTGGGTCAGCTAACCACGCCGTGCGGGCGGGCTTGCCTTCACCAGGAGGCCCGGGGAACCGAACCCGGGGCCTCCCATATGGTAAATGGGAGCCCTACTGAATGAGCCACAGCCGCTTCCCGTGTGTTATTTTAGATAAATATATTTATTAAGGAAAAATAAAGATCACAAGCCCTTTCAATTGTTAGATTTTCCCCATCAAGAATCAAGATATCTTTTTTTCCTTGATTAATAGTCATCGCCATCAACATTTTAGCCAAAAACTTAAGCTTCCTCTCAAATAATGTAAACAAATTTTAAAAGTTAGAAGGTACCACAAAGGCCAAAGAATCCTATGCCCAACCCAAGGTTGATCAAATCTTTTTACCTGTTAATTAAGTATCACACTTGCAGTTTGGATATTGTCTTTTCGTATTCGCCTTTGTCACACTTTGACATTGTGATTAAAATTCTCCTTTTAAAGCATCTAATGATCTAAAGGTCACATCCCAGGTCACAGCAGAAAAAAGAAACCAGACCTCAGAGTCCATAATGAGTCCCTAAGTTATCAAGAGTTGGTTGTAATTAACTAACAATAGAGCGTAACTCACTTCCAGGTCGTTGGTGTTAGCTCTATAGTGCTGACAACAGGGAAAATAAACAGTCAACAAAATGGTTATGACTCAGACATAGTACATGGTATGTTTATAGAAAGCCAAGTCTGGCTTGTTCTTTGTATCCCACATAGTTCCTCCTTATGCTGAATTTTTTTTTTTGAAGTCAGTTAAGTCTTGTGACGGAACCGCATTAAGAAACATATAGAAGAAAACAGTAAATGTGATGGTAAGTGGTTTAAATAACAATCATTTGGGAATATAATCATTACATACAATTAGGAATCTCTTGCAAATGCTTTCTTAGCATCATGCAGGTGACAATCTAGTATACTGAAGCTAGAAAGTAGATAACCAAGTGTTCTTTGCTTTTGTTTTTATGCTTCCTTTTTATAATTCATTACATTCTAAATATTCTTTTGTTTGAATAGACTATTTGATTAAAAATGGAAAATATGCATCATAGCACATTTCCCATTTAAAGATATCAAGAAATTCTAATTCTGCTGTTCTGCATTTCACTGTGCATTAGCTTTTTTATTCATTGCAATAAAATTTCACATAGTTATTTATAACGGAAAATCTTAAATTTACTTACCTCTGAAAGGTTAATGGTTTATATTAAAAGAGAATGCAGAACTTCTATTTGATTGTCAAATAATATCTAAAATTCATAAGTATATAACTCAAGAGAAAATACTTATAAACTTTTGAAGTGATAAGTTAAGAATGTCCTAAAAGAAATGGCTGTCAGACTGATGGTGGAGTCTCCGCAGCAACTGAAGCATTAGGAGGCAATGAAACAATGGTTAGATATTTGTGAGTAGAACTATTTTGAAGCAATAATTTGATACAAGGAGATATTCTAGGCAAAGAAAAAACAAAAGGGAGAGAACATGAAATACGATGATACAAGTACAAGAAACATTAGTAGCTTAATATGAACCACAAGAATTGAAGGAAATTAGACAAAGTCACTATGAGATGGACTGAGAAACTGAGGTCCTTGGAAGATTCTTTGAGCAGCAAAATTTAAATGGTATTTCTTCCACAGGTCCTACATAGTATTTACATTATAATGATGCAGATGCTATGTATTAATTTTCAAAATTTTAAATAATCTATGTAAAAAGCACAAAAAGTACTTATAGTAACAGAAAAGAGTGTTGAGGTTATAAATTAAGATAATATTAATGTAATATAATAAGCATTGGAAGGAGATTTGGAAGTGAAAGATATGTAAAAAAAAGAATAAAGTACACTAATTCCTATTTTTATTTGGAGGGAGTTAATATTCTTTATGCAAAGTTAGTAAATCCAAAAAGAGCATTTTAAGTAGATTGTTTTAAGTCCTAAAGGCAACTGAAAATAGAAAATTAAAATTATAATGTAACGGAAACTGAAATGGGTTGGAGGACAATGTTAAGTATCACATTTCTTTTACTTCATTGGAGACCTAAATAATATATAATTTAAAGGTATAATAATAATTCCCAGAAGAACCAAACCAAATACATACCAGAGATTACCTCTGGAAAATACCACTGGGGAGGTGGTAAGAGGGGCAGGAGACCTTTAAGAATTGCTTTTTGCATTCTCTTGATTTTTCTTTTTTTAATAATTACCTACAAAAATTACCTTGAAAATTTAATAATGAAACAAATAAAACAAATTCCAAAAATAATTTAAGGAAGCTCAGTTCTTTGAGTTTTTCAGTTTTATACTTATCAAACTCTTTTTCTCTCATAAAGCATTTTGAATTTTTTTCCAAGATATTTTGGACATCTCACGTATATCTAGAAGCTAGAGGGAAAATGTCCTAGGAAATGTATGGTTGCAGCAAGGTGACTTGTTAATTATTTAAGAGTTGTTGGAGAGTCTCCTTTTGATTCACACCCAAGTTATTCTATTCCATTACTGACCTTCCTTGTGTTTCGCAGAAGACAGACTCATTTTAGAAGATGACACACACCTAGGCTATCTTTCATATGCAGGAATGAGTAATCATTCCACCATCTTCTCAGCAGCCTGAGATAGCCTTGTTATCCTATGCTAACATTTGCCTTTTCCATGTTGAAATCCTCAAGAATGTTCTCTTCGGCTTGTGCTGGGAAAGTCACTCTTTGATTTCTCTACAAAATTCTACAGCACAATAGCAGAGGCTTCCCAGAGCAGGCTCCAAATCGCTGAACTGTGTGTCATTTGCAAACAGTTCACATATTGAGAACTCTTGAAGGCTTGAAGGAAGCTAGCTATGATAAGCTCTCTTGAATGACTCATGTTTAATAGAACTGCCACAGCAACAGTTCGAGGCAGGCAACAGTCTTTCTCAAAACATGAGGAAACAAAGAAAGATGATGTCAGAGAGGACCAAGACGAAAGGAACACCACTGCTTGCCTGGGCTTTGACTTGCTATCTGTCAATGTGGCTTGTGACAAAAAAAAGAAGTCACAGAAGAAGAGTATTTGTTGTTATAAGGGTGAGGCATCAGATATATCTTAAAAGTCAGATCCATTTCATCATAACTTTTTAAGGCTGCTGACAGTGGCCCAGCTAGCTAATAGACAGAGCTTCATCAGCCGGAGGCCGATGGTTAGCTCTTCAAGGGTCTTATGTCCAGTGCCTTGCAATCATCATCGCTAATGCTCTTATGTTCCTGTCATTCTAAATGCACATGAATCTCTTAGATGTAAACGCTGTTTCTTTTGCCTGGCACATAAGCATCCTGTCTTTTTCCATATAAACTTATGCACTCACTCTTCATTTAACTAGACAAACCCATACTTCCCCGATGTCATTTCTCCCTGGATGCCTTGATGAATCTCCTAAGTCAAGGTTACATGCCTACCCTATGTAAATCCCAGGGTAATGTGCCATTTCCCTAGTATCATGTCATTAATTACAATGCATTCTAATTGTCTGCTTCATGTCTGTGTCCATTTCTGCACTGTAAACCATGTAAAACAGTTGTCTGTCTTGTTCATTTTTTTATCCTCAGGGTTTATTGCAGTGCCTGGGATGTAATAGATGCTGAATGAATGAATTTTAGGCTCATAACTCCATCATGACCACTCTTGGAGAGTAAAGCTGACTTTCAGAGGTGGTCTAACCAATCTTTCACAAAGTGAAGTGGAACCACAAAAGACCGATTTGGTAATTTACAGTAAGACTTACAACTGATGGTATGCCTGGATACAAGAATTCTTCTAGCCTGCATTGTCCTTCTTGGACAACTGGAGAAGAAGCCAAATTCTAATCAGGAATTTGCAATGACATTAGACTGGGTGAGTGGAATATATCCATCTATCTCTTCAATAGTGATGTTTCACCTACCAGGATAAAAGAGAAAGACTCCTTGGGCCAGAGAAGCCTTCCTGTCAGAATATTCAGATGAAGAGAACCAAACCTAGCCTTCCTAAATCTCCCCTCTTTTGGCACATTTGTCCTTTCGTTTTGTTAAACCGGTCAATGTGTTGGAGGCCTAGGAGCTATTTTGATTCTTTTAGAGTTGTTGCACATTTTTTGTGTGTGTTATTAGTTACTACATATTTCAGAAGTCAATTTTATTTCCAGGTTCTTGGAAGGATATTGCGAGGAGAGAAAGCAGAGGGAACTTTTCAGTTTTACATTATGGCATCATCAGTATTTCAGTTTATCAAGGAATCAATCTTGTTGAGCATCTACAGTATCCTTAGTGCTATGACAGCCATTATATGGTGGCATTGAAGCACAGTGATTGAATGCATGGACTTCGGATAAAAGAGACATGGGTTTGAATCCTATCTATATTGAGTAAACGTGACAATCAGCAAGTTATCTGAAGCCTCAATTTCTTCATCTATTACATGGGGATGATAATACCTACTTCATAGGGTTTTAAGAGGCTCAAATGAAGTAAAATCTACAAAGCACTTAGCACACAGTAAACCTTCAACAAATGTTATCTAAATTATATGATGACATTTACAGTATAAAGGAGTTCTTTTTCCAGTCAGAGGCACCTCTTAGTACTAAAGAAACACAAACACAAACCAATGGTTTCAGAATTAACAATAAATTATGAGTATTTTTTATGTTTTTAAATTAATAACTATTTTTAGAAAACTTTTAAATATGTAGAAAAATTGTAGTACAGTTTTTATGTAGGAAAAAGATGGTACAAGGAATTCCCATGCCACCCCCCTGCCACAGTTTCCCCTATTATTAACATCTCACATTACTGTGGCTCACTTGTTACAATTAATGAGCTAATCCAGATACATTATTATTAACTAAAACCCCTAGTTGACATTAAAGTTCACTCTGTGTTGTATAGTTCTATGGGTTTTGACAAATACATGATGTCATATATCCACCATTACAGTATCATATATAAAAAATTCACCATCCTAAAAACACTTGTACTACACATACTCAACCTTCCTCCCCTAACCTGCCTCCTCAACCCCCAAGTCCTGGCAACCACTTTTTACTGTTTCTCTAGTTTTGCCTTTTTTCAGAATGGCATTTAGTTGGAATCTTACAGGATATAATCTTTCTCAAATTGGCTTCTTTTACTTAGCAATATTCATTTAAGTTTCCTCTATGTCTTTTGGTGATTTGATAGCTCAGCTCTTTTTATTTCTGGAAAACATTGCATTGTATGGAATTGCTTATCCATTCACCTATTGAAGTATATCTTGGTTGTTTCCAGTTTTTGGCAATTATGACAAATCTTCTATAAACATTCATGTGTAGGTTTTTTTTGTGTGTGTGTACAAATGTTTTCATATCAGTTGGGTGAATATCTAGGAGGGCAATTGCTAGATTGCATGGTAAAACTATGTTTAGCTTTGTAAGAAACTCCCAAACTATGTTTGAAAGCATCTATACCCTTTTCTTTTTTTTTTTTTGATGGTTATCCAATTTATGTCTATTTCAAAATTCACAGAATTGTACAATAAAAGAGATGAATTTTTCATGATGTGAATTATATCTTATTTTAAAAATTTTAAACAAGTAGTTTGCTTATCTTCAGAAAACAGGCCCGTGGAAAATATAAAAGCAAGCAAGATTCTATATACAATTGAAACAGAAACTAAAATATCCAAAACACTGACCTAAAATTCTCAATGTCATTAGAACAGTGAAAGAAAAATGGAGTAATTAATCTAAGAGCCTTAAAGCTATGCATACAGAGAGGTCCTTATGCCACCCCCAAATCCCTCAAACTGGCTATAATAAGTGAAATATAAGCAGCTAACAAAATCCCAAAGAAGCCCTGTAATTCAACTGCTCATCGCCTCCCTACCCCAAAAGTGTCAAGTGGCCACTGGCTCCACCTCATTGTTATAATTTCTTTCATTGCTAGAATCACCATATGTGAACAAGAGAATACCATCAAGTCCACTCTAGTCCATAGTCCTTCCCCCAGTCCTGAGGGGACTGGGATGGTGATGTCCACTCCAACTCCAAGTGAGAGAGGGCTTATATCCCATGGATATGGTGGGTGGGATGATCCTGCCTGCAGATGCAGGCTCTCTCTGTTCCCTGGGATGGCCATTGCCCATCGTTGTCTCCTCACCAGGTGACTTGGATGAGTCCATTGAGCTGTAGGGTAGGAGTTGCAGCTCCACCGAGATTTCATGCACACCTGGCACATAGGTAGGCCAGAGGCTCTAGTCTCTGGAAGTATACCTAAAAACTCCAGCATCCCATATAGGTTTGAATAGAAGGGACTGGTGAACCATGTGCAGGGAGAACTTATTTGAGTCCAATTCTGTCACTCTCAGGAGCACAGATTCCAAAATAGAGCCCACTGATAAGGCATCAGTCTCTGGGGCTATCCCCCCTTATATAGGACCTGGGTATCTCCAGAGCTCTCAGGAAACCCTCTGGGTGGGGTGATAGGCACTTAGATGTTCTATGAGCTCCTACTGAGGTGTGCGTAAGAGTTACCTCTGGGATGACTTCCCGAATCTCTTGGAAATCTCTTAGTCACTTGAACTCATTTGTCTTTACCTTTTCCCCCTTTAATTCAAGGTCTTTTTCCAGTTGTGTTGCAAGTTGGCACTTGGTATTAATCCCTCGTTGCCAGGGAGGCTCATCCCCGGGAGTCATGTCCCACGTTGGGGGGAAGGTAATGCAATCATATGCTGAGTTTGGCTTAGAGAGAGGCCACATTTGAGCAACAAGGAGGCTCTCAAGTGGCAACCCTTAGGCACCCCACAACTTCAGGCTAAGTCTCAGTTACAAGAGCAAAGACTCACAAGGGTAGTCATCAATAAAAAGAACACATCAGTGGGTCATTCTCTTTTGACAGACACTGTCCCTGCACTCAGAGGACTATTGCTGCTCCCTTGGAGACTGTGGCAGAGCTCTCCAGGCTAGGAATTCAGATTCCCTCATTTATTGTGTGATTATCCACCCATTGTGACCATGCCCCATGCCCCGATCCTTTGAACAATTTTGTATATCTCTCATGTATATTCGGATGAACCAACCCCCACAAACGCCCCCTCCAGACACCCCCCCCAAAAAAAAAATCCCTCGCAGTACCCATTGTAACTCTTCTGTGATCCAAATACTCCATGAACATTTAGTCCATAAAATAATCAAGTAAACTTACTAGGAAAAAGAAACAAGTATGATAAGCTTACATGCAAGAGACAAACATAAGGAGACTCGGGGGGAAATAAAAAGAGAAGGAAAAAAAAACAAATAATCAAACAAAGAACAAAACAAAATAATATATAATTAGGGGATTGGGACATTCAAAAAATGGGCAAAAAAGCAATATTTAAATATTTAAAATATATTTTAAATATATATATATATTCATTAAAATATATATATATATATTCATTTTTTTTTCTTTCTCTTTTCTTTTTTTTTCTGCCTTTTATCACTGTGTTATGGGATGTCTGGTGTGCCATGACACCTTCCTCCTCTCAATCCCCATTGTCTCCCAATTTTTCATTTAATTTTCAAAGAAGTTTTAGGTCACAGCAAAGTCACACATGGAGTGCCAGAGACTCCCAGATACCAAACCACCCCCCCTTCCCCACCCCATATAAACCCCCACTCCCCTTTTTTTTTGGTTGTTAGCATGGTTATAACTGTTATACAGATAGCAAAATATAGCAACTAAACATTGTCAGTGATTTACAGTATAGTTTACAATTTAGATGATACAGTTTAATAATTTTGATGATATTTACCATGTCCTGAGTCCATTACTGTAAGGTAATGAAAAACCTTCCCCTTGACCACCAAACAACCCATTAGATCTTGACTGTTCCCTTCCCCCCAGCCCCCCAGGGCCCATGATATCCCCTTCTCCCTACCCATGGAATGTCAAGATTCACAGTTACATGCCCTGGGGAATTGAACCTGCCCTTCCTAATCCACCCTACCCCCAGTGCTGCACCACCAAACCCAGGAAACACCACCACTCATCTGCCCCATCCCCCAACATGCAACCACACTCTATCCCTTACCATAGATTATGTCCATATGGGTGATGGCTCAAAGCCTTCTCTTCTCTTACTCTCCTTTATTAACCTATCTTTCAGACAATGGTTCTCAGAGACTGCTCATTTTCCTCAGATCAGATCAGTGAGGTCATATACTGTTCATCCTTCAGTGCCTGGCTTGCTTCACTCAACATAAGGTCTTCAAGATTCATCCACGTTATTCCATGTGTTAGCAATTTGTTCCTTCTTACAGCTGAGTAATATTCCATTATATGTATGTACCACATTTTGCTTATCCATTCGTCTGTTGATGGGCACCGGGGCTGATTCCAACTTTTGGCAATGGTGAACAATGCCACTATGAACATTGGTGTGCATATATCTGTTTGTATTTTTGTTTTCAGTTCTTCTGGGTATATACCCAGCAGTGGAATTGCTGGATCATATGGAAGATCTATTGCTAGTTTTCTGAGGAACCGCCAAACTGTCCTCCACAGTGGCTGGACCATACCGCAGTCCCACCAGCAGTGGATGAGGGTTCCTATTCCTCCACATCCTCTCCAACATTTAGTGTCTCCTGTTTTTTTAATAGCTGCCATTCTGATGGGTGTAAGATGGTATCTCATTGTAGTTTTGATTTGCATTTCCCTGATAGCAAGTGATGTTGAACATTTTTTCATGTGCTTTTTAGCCATTTGTATTTCTTCCTTGGAGAAGTGTCTTTTCAGGTCACTTGCCCATTTTTTAAATGGGTTGTTTGTCCTTTTATTTTCAAGGTATAGGATTTCTTTATATATGCAGGATATTAGGCTCCTATCAGATATATGGTTGCCGAATATTTTTTCCCATTGGGTAGGCTGCCTTTTTATTTTCTTAATAACATACTTTGAGGTGCAGAAGTTTTTAATTTTGAGGAGATCCCATTTATCAATTTTTTCTCTTGCTGCTCGTGCTTTGGCTGTGAAGTTCATGAAAAAATTTCCTATTACAAGGTCCTGTAGATGTTTCCCTACATTATCTTCCAAGGTTCTTATGGTTTTGGCTCTTATATTTAGATCTTTGATCCATCTTGAGTTGATTTTTGTATATGGTGTGAGATGGTATTCTTCTCTCATTCTTTTGGATATGGATATCCAGTTCTCCAAGCAGCACTTGTTAAAGAGGCCACTCTCTCCCAGGTGAGTGGGCTTCGTGGCCTTGTCAAATATCAGATGACTTTATATGCGAGGATCAATATCAGAACTCTCAATTCGGTTCCATTGGTCAGTAGGTCATTCCTTGTGCCAATACCACACATTTTTGATCACTGTATCTTTGAAGTATGTTTTAAAGTCAGGTAATGTGATACCTCCAACTCCATTTTTCTTTTTCAATATATCTTTGGCAATTCGGGGCCTCTTGCCTCTCCAAATATATTTTGTGGTTAGTTATTCCAGTTCCTTAAATATATAGTGTTGACTTTTATTGGGATTGCATTAAATCTGTAGATTAGTTTGGGTAGGATAGACATCTTGATGATGTTTAGTCTTCCCATCCATGAACAGGGAATATTTTTCCATATATTTAAGTCTTCTTTGATTTCCTTTAACAGTGTTGTGTAGTTTTCTGTATATATGTCCTTTACACCTTTAGTTAAATTTAATCCTAGGTATTTGATTCTTTTGTTTACTATTGTAAATGGTATTTTTTTTTCCTGATTTCCTCCTCAGTTTGCTGGTTATTGGTGTACAGAAATGCTACTGATTTTTGAGCGTTGATCTTATAGCCTGCAACATTACTGAAGTCCTTTATAAGTTCTAGAAGCCTTGTTGTAGATTTCTCAGGGCTTTCTATGTATAGGATCATGTCATCTGCAAATAATGAAATTTTTACTTCTTCTTTTCCAATCTGGATGCCTTTTATGTCCTTTTCTTGTCTCATTGCTCGTGCAAGTACTTCTAAGACAGTGTTAAATAGGAGTGGTGATAGTGGGCATCCTTGTCTTGTTCCCGATCTCAGAGGGAAGGCTTTTAGGATTTCACCGTTGAAAATGATGTTAGCTTTGGGTTTTTCATATATACCCTTTATCATTTTCAGAAAGTTTCCATCTATTCCTATCTTTTGTAGTGTTTTTATGAGGAAAGAGTGCTGTATTTTGTCGAATGCTTTTTCTGCATCTATAGAGATGATCATGTGATTTTTTTCTTTCAGTTTGTTTATGTGGTGTATTACATTGATTGATTTTCTTATATTGAACCATCCTTGCATACCTGGGATGAAACCCACTTGGTCATGGTGTATAATCCTTTTGATATGTTGTTGAATGCGATTAGCAAGTATTTTGTTAAGGATTTTAGCATCTAGGTTCATTAGAGAAATTGGTCTGTAATTTTCCTTTCTTGTGGTATCTTTATTTGGTTTTGGTATTAGGGTAATGTTGGCATCATAGAATGAGTTAGGTAATATTCCTTCTACTTCTATTTTTTGGAAGAGCTTAAGTAGAATTGGTGTTAGCTCTTTCCGGAATGTTTGGTAGAATTCAGCTGTGAAGCCATCTGGTCCTGGACTCTTCTTAGTTGGGAGGTTTTTAATGACTGAGTCTATCTCTTTACTTGTAATTGGGCTGTTGAGTTCATCTATTTCTTCTTTCATCAATGTCGGCTGTTTGTGGGTTTCTAGAAACTTGTCCATTTCCTCTAAATTGTCATTCTTGTTGGCATATAATTTTTCAAAGTATCCTCTTATGATACTCTTTATTTCTGTGGGGTCAGTAGTGATATCACCTTGCTCATTGCTTATTTTATGTATTTGCATCTGTTCTCTCTTTTTCTTTGTTAGTCTGGCTAAGGGTTTGTCAATTTTGTTGATATTCTCGAAGAACCAACTTTTGGTTTTGTTTATTGTTTCCAGTGCTTTCTTATTCTCTATTTCATTTAGTTCTGCTCTAATCTTGGTTATTTCCTGTTTTCTACGTCCTTTGGGTTTAGTTTGTTGTTGTTTTTCCAATTCCTCCAAGTGTGCAGTTAGGTCTTCAATTTTAGCTCTTTCTTCTTTTTTTATATATGAATTTATGGCTATGAACTTCCCTCTCAGGACTGCTTTCGCTGCATCCCATAGGTTTTGATATGTTCTGTTGTCATTTTCATTAGTTTCAAGGTAGTTAGTGATTTCTTTTGAAATTTCCTCTTTGACCCACTGTTTGTCTAAGAGTGTGTTGTTTAACTTCCATATCCTTGTGCCTAACCTGTTTCTCTGGCCCTTATTGATTTCCAAGTTCATTCCGTTGTGGTCAGAGAAATTACTTTGTATAATCTCAATCTTTCTGAATTCATTGAGTGTTGTTTTGTGGCCTAGCATGTGGTCTATTTTGGAGTATGTTCCATGTGCACTCGAGAAGAATGTAAATCCTGCTGTATTTGGGTGTAGTGTTCTGTATATGTCTATTAAGTCCAAATTTTCTAATGTATTGTTGAGTGCCTTTGTTTCTTTATTGATTCTCTGCCCAGATGTTCTGTCTAATGATGATAGTGGTGTGTTGAAGTCCTCTGCTATAATTGTAGAGGCATTTATTTCTCCTCTTAGTTTTTCCCAGAGTTTGCTGCACGTATTTTGAGGCACCTCGATTAGGTGCGTAAATGTTGATGATTGTTCTATCTTCTTGAGAGATTACTCCTTTTACTAATATGTAGTGTCCATCTTTGTCTCTTACAATAGTTTTGCATTTAAAGTCTATTTTGTCTGATATTAGAATAGTTACTCCTGCCCTTTTTTGGCTATTGTTAGCTTGTAAAATGATTTTCCAGTCATTCACTTTCAGCCTTCTTGAATCCCTGGGTCGAAGGTGGGTTTCTTGAAGACAGCATATAGATGGATGATATTTTCTTATCCATTCTGCCAATCTGTGTCTTTTGTTTGGTGAATTTAATCCATTAACATTCAGTGTTATTACGCGTAACGAATTTCTTACTTCAGCCATTTTTTCTTTGGGTTAATGTATGTCATATGTTGTTTTGTTTCTCTTTTTGACTTTTCAGTTGTTTTTAAACTCTCCTCCAACTCTTTCTCCTTTGTTTTTTCCTTTCAACTTGTAGAGATTCCTTTATTATTTCTTGAAGTGCTGGTTTCTTCTTGACATACTCTCTTAATTGCTGTTTATCTGTGAATATTTTGAACTCTCCATCATTTTTGAATGCCAGTTTTTCTGGATAGAGAATTCATGGCTGGAATTTTTTTTCTTTTAGTGTTATGACTATGTCATACCACTATCTTCTTGCCTCCATGGTTTCAGCTGAGAAATCAGCACTTAATCTTATTGTGCTTCCCTTGTATGTGATGGTTCTCTTTTCTCTTGCTGCCTTGAGTATTTTCTCTTTGTCTTGAGCATTGGACATTTTGACAAGTATATGTCTTGGAGTTGGCCTGTTGGGATTTATAGTATTTGGGGTGCGCTGTGCTTCCTTGATCTGCACATCCATCTCTCTCAATAGAGTTGTGAAGTTTTCAGCCATAACTTCCTTCAACACTCCTTCTGTTCCCTTTCCCTTCTCTTCTCCTTCTGGGATGCCCATAATGCGTATGTTTGTACGTTTTGTATTATCGGTTAATTCCCTGAGACCATGCTGGATTTTTTCTATCTTTTTGTCTATCTGTTCTACAATCTCTTTGATTTCAACTGTATTGTCTTCCATATCACTAATTCTTTCCTCTGCCTGTTCAAATCTGCTGTCATGTGATTCCAGCCTCTTTTTCATTTCTTGACTTGTGCCTTTGTTAACCATCATATCCTTTACCTTTTTAGGCGTGTTAGCTATTTCTTCAGGATGTTCTCCCAGTGTCTTCTTTATATCCTTAATCTCTTCCTTCAGTTCTTTAAGTTGGTCCATGATATTTGTTTGGATAGCTTTGATTAGTTGTTCGATGTTCTACATTACTTCCTGGTTTTTATTTTCTGCATTGGACTGGTCCATGTTTTCCAGTTTCTCAGAGTCATTTGTATTTTTCTGTTGCCCTCTGGTCATCATATTATCTTGATGGGTTTGTTCAGTTGATTAGCTATTCTCTATGCTCTAGAATTTTATTTAGCTGTTGGTTCTGCGAGTGAGTTAAGTTTTCTCTTTGGCAGTTTTTCTTCTTATTTTATTTCCTTGCTTCTTTCTATGTTCCCTTGAAGGCAAAAGGTTAGGGCCAGAGGAATCAAAAGATGTAAGGAAGGCAGAAGGATAATAGAAATATTGATAAAAGTTAGAAGAGGGGCAAAATGAGACTTAATGAGATGAATATTTAACTTGTGTAGGCAGTGTAGAGTACTAGGAAAAAATATAGAGTTCCTACAATGGACTGGAAAAACAAATGGAGCAATATATATATAGTGATTTAGAAGGCTAGAATTATGAGGAGGGAGAGAAATAGTAAAGAAAGTTCTGAAAGGAAAAAGTTAATACTAATAAAAAAAAAAAGAAGAATAAAACAAAATAGATGGAATAGAAATTGACACCCTTAAGTTGTGGGCCTATGAAAAAATGTTGTCTCTAAGAGCCACAACAGAAAACAGAAGGCAGAAAGATGCAGGTAGGATAAGCGATAGTTTGTAATACAGAATCAATATATACAGCGAGTGGGAAATTACTGAATAAGAAGCCCAAACAAGGAACTACTTGGTAGCACCTTTTTTAAAAAAAAAAAAAAAAAAAGAAGAAGGAAAAAGGAAGGGGGGAAGAAAGAGGAAATAATAGCAATAGACCAGAAAGTAACAGAGAGAAACCAAAGATCCACACAGGCAAGCAGTCAAACAGAGCTAAGGGGGGTCAATGATTACCCTAGGGTCCACATGGTTCCTTCCTGCCTACTTGTGTTTATCAATCAATTTCCCCATAGTGTTCTATATTCAGGTCTTGAAGCAGCTTTTAGCTATTAAACTAAATTAAAAAGAATTTATTTTTCATTTGTTGAGGTGACCTCACTTTTTTTTTGAATTTTTATTTTTTTAACCAAATGCAGGACCCAAAATAATTCCTCCTGTAGACCAACCCCCTTACAGAAGGGACCCTAGCTGGGCCCGTGGAAATTAATCAAGCACGTCCCACTTTCCGGACTCCCCAGTTTAGCTGTAGCTCTGTTGTTAGTCAGTGAGGAGTGCTAAAGAGGGCGGATTCCGCCCCTTCTGGAGCCGAGCTCCAGCATCACGGGGCTGCTCAGTAAATAAGTTTGAGTGCAGATTCATGTCTGCTCTCAGCCTAATGCTGCTTCAGGTTGGCTTATCTGCTCCCCAAAGCTATAGGGCGGTGCAGGCAGCCAGATCGATGTCTAAAAATATAAAATACCCTTCCCTGTCTTCCAACCGAACCCTCCCTTTTTTGGGAAGTGTCCCTTCTTCCTGGCTCCGCAGCGGCCCGGCTAGGGAAATCAGCTCTGTTCCCCGACCAAAATCCCCCCTCCGGTTCACCGGGTGCTGATTAGCGCGTTTGTTCTGTTCACACAAGGTCCAAGGGGCGCCAGGCAGCCAGATCCCCAGAAAATAAAACTTTTTCGCCCCACCCGCGGTTCCAAATGGCCGTTTTATTTAATTTTGTTTTTTTTTTCCCTACCCGCGGGGCTCAGCCGTCCGTGCCAACCTCCACCGGCAGCCTCAAAACTCACGAATCTGCACCGTTCCGTCCACGCCGCCAATCCGCGCAGATAGATGTCCCAAGCTTCTCACTCCACGCGTGCACAGCACAGACCCCTGGGCAGGACCCCGTCCACAATCCGCCTTGCTCTGGGAGCTTGCAGTGTGTGCCCTCCTACACTAACGCCATCTTGGCCGCCCTCCTCTCTATACCCTTTTGCATTCTCACCAACAATGAATGAGAGTTCCTGTTGCACCACATTCTTGCTAGCATTTGGTATTGTCAGTTTGGGGATTTTAGCCATTTTAATTGGTACTTAATGGTTGTTTTACTGTGTTGTTTTAATTTGCAATTTCCTAAGGACATATGATATTTAGCATCTTTTCATACGCTTATTTTCCGTCTGTATATCCTCTTTGGTGAGGTGTCTATTCAGCAATTTTGCACATTTTTGAATTAGGTTGCTTATTTTCTTATTGTTGAGTTATAAGAGTTTGTATATTTTGGATACAAGTCCCTTATCAGATTTGTGTTTTGCAAATATTTTCTCCCTGTCTCTGGCTTGTCCTTTCTTTCCTTTTTTTTTTTTTTTTTTTTTAACAAATCAATTTTATTGATGCATATTAATAAAGAAAGAATCCATCCAAAGAGTACAATCACTGATATTCAGTATAATCATGTATTTGTGCATTCATCACCCCAGTCATTCCCAGAACACTTTCATTATTCCAAAAATAATAATAATGAAGAAAAAAATAAACACACAAAACTCATCACCTCTTGATCTCTCTCTATGCCTCACCTGGCATACATGGCTGTTATTCTTTTTCCTTCTCTCTAGTATATTTGTATTTATATTTTTGCAAAAACATTCTTATATATGCAATATTGCCCATATTTGTGTTTTACATGAGGTTTTACTATCTTATACAGTCCCGTGTTACAGTTTTTAGCTTTCCTTCTAGCAAGATACATGACCTTAGACTTTCCCTTTCAACCACTCTATTACCCTTATAATAGCTCTTCTAGTTACAAACACCGTGACATGCTTTCACCATCTCTATTCATTTCCAAAGATTTACAAACAACGTTTTAACCAATTCTGCATAGATTAACCCTAAGCTTTCCATTCTCAACCCTCCTTCTATTTTCTGGTGCCTATAGTCTAATTATTAACTCCAAGGTTTTACAAAGTATGTTTAGTTCATAAAAGCACAATCATACAGTATTTGTCCTTTTGTGTCTGGCTTGCTTCACTCAACATAATGTCTTCCAGGTTCATCCATGTTGTCATGTGCTTCATGACCTCATTTCTTCTTACTGCTGCATAATATCCCATTGTGTGTATACACCAGAATTTGTTAATCCATTCATCAGTTGATGGACACCTGGGTTGTTTCCAACTTTTGGCAATCGTGAATAATGCTGCTATGAACATTGGTATGCAGATGTCTGTTCATGCCTCTGCTCTCAGTTTTTCTGGGTATATATGGTTGTTGTTTCTGCTTCTTTGTTTTTCTGTTCCTCACCCTCCTGGGAGTTGTGTAGCACTGTCCTGGTCTGCTGACCCCCAAAGCAGATCCCTTGGACAGCTTTTGACTCTTTCTCCTTTTTGAGAGCATTGATCCCTGCCTATTAGTTGACACCATCTCCCCACAATTTTTTTTTCATTCTCTTAAAGTGTCTTTTTCAGAGCAGAGTTTTTAAGTTTTAATAAAGTTTAATTTATCAATTTTTTTCCCATACATCTTGCTTTTGATGTGGTATCTAAAAACTCATTGCAAAACCCAAGGCCACTTACATTTTCTTGTTATTTTCTAGAAGTTATATAGTTGTGTGTTTTATACTTAGATTTATGATACATTTTGAGTTAATTTTTGTGAAATGTTTAAAGGCTAGGTCTAGCTTTATATTTTTGCATATGGATGTCTAATTGTTACAGAAACATTTGTTGAAAAGACTATCCTTTCTATGTAAAATTGCCTTTCCTTCTTTGTTAGAGATTTATTGATTTTATTTGTGTGGGTCAACTTCTGGGCTCTCTAATCTGTTCCATCGATATATTTGTCTATTTCTTCACCAATTCCACATTGTCTTTATAATAGCTTTATAGAAGTCTTGAATCAGGTAGTGTGAGTCTTCTTACTTTGTTCTCCTTCAGGATTGTATTGACTATTTTAAGTTTTTTGCCTTTCCATATAAATTTTTGAGTCAGTTTGTCAATATCTACTATGATGGGATGAATAATATCCCCCATAAATCGTATTCAAGTTCTAACTCCTGCTACTATGGTTATGAACTCATTTGTAAATAGGATTTTCAAAAATTTTACTAAGATAAGGCCCAACTGAATTAGAGTGGGCCTTAATTCCATATGAATGGATTCCTTATAAGGAAAGGAAATTTGGACACAGAAGTGCAAGCCACAGGAAGAGACAGATCACCATGTAACAGAAGCTGACTGCCCACAAGCCACCACCAGAATGCTGCAGAGTTTGGAGAAGGCATAGCCTGCTGATGTCTTGATTCTGGACTTCTATCCTCCAAACTGAGCTAATAAATTCCTGTGGTTTAAACCAACAAGTTTGTGGTATTTATTATAGCAGCCTTGGCAAACTAAGACATCCACAAAATAACTTGCAGGGATTTTGATTGGAATTGCACTGAATCTATAGATGTATAGATGAAGTGGGGGGATTGATAGAATATTAAGTGTTCCTATCCAAGAACATGGACTATTTCTCCATTTTAAAAAGATCTTCTTTGATTTATTTCATCAGAGGTTTTTTTTTTAGATTTCTTCATGTGTTTCCTGCATATATTATATTTCATTTATACCTAAATATTTCATTTTTAGGGGGTGCTAATGTAAATGTTATTGTGTTTTATAATTTAAAATTCTGATTTTTTGCTAGAGTAAGGAACAGTAAATTTCTCCTCTCATCTCAGGATCAAGATACAATGATAAATACTATTTATTGAGAACATCTAATATACATATATAAAAGTGTCTTAAGAATTAAGGGTGATAAACAGATTATTAAACTATATTCCTGCTTCTATCCTCACAAATTATCCATGCTATATATAGTTTACTCTTGGTTGCTTTTCAAATATCTCTCTTTCACTTTGCTTTAGTAATCATATTAACAAAATAATTACACAATTTTTGTATGTAAAACAATGCATTTTTAATTTAAAAATATATAAAGGCATTCAAATATCACTTTGGCAACTGGGAAATAAAAATAATTCTGTGTTCTTGCTTTGTTTACCAAGTAATTGTTAATTCATTTAACCAACATTAATTGAGCCTCTACCCTGAACTAGGTACTGTTACAGGTAAGAATGAAGAAAGCAGCTCCTAACATCCATAAGCTGGCCTGGTAATGTCACCCTAGACCTCAGTGTTCTCCTGTTGAACACAAGCATTCTCATAGAAATCAGCATCAGACACAGTTAGTTACTCTTTGGCTATTCCATAATCATGTCTGAAAACAGATAAACCATGTACATTGTTGTTTTAGTTTGCCAAAAGGCTGCTGATACAAGGTACCAGAAAAGGGTTAGCTTTTATAAAGGGCAAAAGCTTACAGTTACAGGCTGTAAAATATCCAAATCAAGGCACCATCAGAGGTGCTTTCTCATCAAAGTCAGCTACTGTTGATACTGTTGTCCTGCCACATGGCAAATCAAGACGGCTGCCAATCTCTGCCTAGGTCTTTGCCTTCCCCTCCAGGCTCATTGTCTCTTGGAGCCCAGCTCCTGGAGCTCAGTTCTGAGCAACAAGGCATAGGGCTTGTCTCTTTCTTGGCTTTCCAACTTCTTGCCAAGTTCAGCCATATGGCTCATCTCTCCCTGGGACTTAGCTCTTTGAGGCTCTTGGGGGCTTCTCTCCCTACAGTTCAGCTGTGAGGGAAACTAGAGTCTTTTCTTTCATATTTCAGCATCAAATATGGTGGCTCCCTTTTTCTGTGTCTCCATTTTTATCAGACCCAGCAAGAGGGCAGAGATTCAACCTGAGTCATGCCTCAGTGATGTAGTTCAGTTGAAAGGGTCGCATACCCACAGGAATGGATTGGTTCACAAACATAATCTTTCTCTTTTAGGGATTCATAAAATAATTTCAAACTGCCACAATTGTCCAAACCACAAAAATGACCAAACATCCCCCATCCTCACTAATATGACTGTTGCTTCATTATCAATTACAGCCTAAGCCTCTCTCCTTCTAGATAAGATTTAGTAAGATACCCATTCATATAATTATCCCTGATTCCCGACAGCATTCAATCCATAGCAAAACCCTGCTTCCTAAAACTTCAAAAATCACCTAATGCATGCTCAAATCCCATATATTCTTTCTAACCCACCCTTACACTGAGACGGCTCTCCATGGTGTAAGCGCTTCCTAGCTACTATTTACGTGTGTTCCTAGTCTAGTAGTCTTTGGCTGGGGGGCATTGACACAGAAGAGAATATCTAAATGAATAAGACAGAGTTTGCTGATTACTGATTCATTTAGTATTGGTTTCAGTGGTGTATACCAGAAACCTAAAAAAAATAAAAAATAAAATAAAAAAATAGGGAATTAAATAAGATAAAAGTTTTCTGTTTTATGTAAAATAAGTCTGAAGGTAGGGAGTACAGACCTGGTGTGGCAGCTTCAAGTCAGGGATTCAGACTCTGTCTTTGTCCTCCACCTGCTTTCTAGACTCAGGTCACTTACAGGTTTAGTATGACTCCTGGAGATGCAACCAAGTGTCCACATTCCAGGCAGCTGTAAGGAGTGAAGGGAGAAAGGACCATAGGAATACATCTCCCACCTTCATCAGCTCTTCAAGAAGCCTCCCAGGAAACACTACACATCAATTCTGCTCCCTGGACCTCACTGGTAGAACTTAGTCAGATGGCCACCCTTAGATTCAAGGAAGGCTGGGAATTGTTATCTTTAAGCTGGGCACACGGCCAGCCTAAATAAAACGAGGGCTCTGAAAATAGATGGGAATGGATATTGAATAGAAATTACAGCACAATTATTGACAGGGTAATTCGTATTGAAACAATGCTTCTCACTTTTATTTTGGAGTCAATTGAGTTAGATTATGGTAAAAAAAAATCACTAGATAAAACGGTTTACCAATTTAATGTAAGACAGAAATGATCTGATTCTGTATGAAATTATGGCATGATGACATCACCTAATAGGAAATAATTGCACAGTTAAAAAAAGATAGGTGAGAAAAGGAAGCTTCTGTATAGAGTTTAGGATGTTTGCAAACAAGCAATGTTAGGAATAAGTTGTATCTCTGGAGTCAGCAATGTAAGCTATTTGAAGCAGAACGTTAATAACAGAGCTTACTCTTGCTGCCTTTATTATCCTAAAAAAAGCTTTGAATTCTTACAGGCTTATCTGTCACAGTAAGCAGATGTTTCTCAAATTATGAAATCAGTTATGACAGCTTTTACCTATCTCATTCCATAAATAGGCAGTGGAGAATTTCTAATCGGAACCCCTAGCACTTTCTTCATTGATCCCAATATCAATAATAATAAAACTACTTAAGATATTTTGAGTAATTATGAAAGGTCAAATACCATTCCAAGTGTTTTATATGCATTATTGCATTTGAACCTCACAAGAGCTCAGGGATTTAGGTACTGTTATGATCATCATCCCAGTTTTTACAGATGAGAAACACAGACCAACAAAGCAGTGAGGTGTTACATGGCAGACATAGGAGCTGATGTGCAACTATAAGCTAGGGTAGAGAAAAGATAGCTCAATATTTCAAAATTCTATCCTCATTGGAAAAATGTATGCAATTGATTCAGAAATCATGTCAAGTCAATTTACTTGGGAAATCATCTTCTTGTCTAGTTTGAATTATATAAATAAAAAAAATAGAAGCAAAACATGTTTTTTTTTTAACATACATTTTTGGAAATACAGATAAGCAATTAATTCTTGAACCAAAAGACAAACATTGTCAACATTTTTATATATATCGTTTCAGAATTTTTCTATGCTTTTTTATCTATATTTACATATTTATACATAATATTTACAAAAAATATTTGTAACGATATTACAATTTTATGCTATTTTAATTTTTAACCTTTTTGTAAAGTGTTACATAAGTATTCTTTATGTACAAACTTTTTAAATGTCAAATAATATGCACTTTATAACGTTAACATTTTTACTTTTAAAAATAATGGATTTTTAGAAACGTAGGTTTGCTCTTAAACTATTCTTTTCTCTTTTTTCCTGTGTATGTGCATGTATATGTTCCCCCGAAGATATATGAATTCAGAAACAAGATATACTTTTAGTTTTTCCCAGGAAAATTCCACTCAAACTATGTATTTTATACAGACTGCAATATTGTAAGGCAAAGAAAAATGATGCATATCTTATAAACTAGGACAGGTTTACTTTCAAATACCTAAATAGAATTGGGCAGTAGAAACATGAGATTTAACACATAACTTTTATCAGTAATTATATCCTTAATATCTGCCAGTTAAAATAACTTTTAAAAGTGCAAACTGCATGTCTTTTCCTAAAGATCTTATTTGAGGCAAGGTATACTTTCAAAATTTATGATTTGTTCCTTTCTTTCTATTTCAATAAACAGAAGTATTTTAGTAAATACCACTATTGAAATGAAAACATTTCATCAAATTTATATTTCTTTTTAAAAAATCCTTAAATTTTTTCCCCATCTTGCAATGAGCCCTTTCCCACCTTTATACAAGGATGGGCTCAGGCCACTTTTACTGTTGGAAAAGCCAAATATTTCTCTATTTTCATGCAAGGTAGTGCTTGATAATTCCAGGATTACCTAGCAATTTGTTATTAAAAATATTTTTGTTGAAATTTTCGCTTTCTTGAGAGATGACCAAAACTAATTATTTGTTGGAATTCATAAAAAAAAAAAAAAAAAAAAAACAGGAAAGAAATCTAGGAATGAAATTGCTTACAAAATCTACTGCAAATAGCAAAATCATTTGGGACTACATAAATTCAAGTTTACAATAAAACTATTTATTTCAGGACAAGTACTGGGAATACCCTAGGTCTTTACAACATTTTAAATCATATACTAATTCTTTTTTCTCTTTCAGTTCTGGAATGTGTCTGTACTTTACATATTAATAAGTATATTTTCTTATTCTAACCACATAATTCCGATATACATAGCCAGAAAGCTTTGGACAGTATGACACAAAGTGCAGTTTCTTTGTGGTTTACCATGTCCCTGCCTTGGACAGACTGTATAGGAGGGGTCTGTAGAACAATTAGTGAGTTCTTCACTTATGAAATCACAAACTGCTATTTTCTTTGAATTCTGAAACAAAAGTCTATTGTGTTCATGAGAAAATCCAGGAAAATCTACATACTAAAAAGTATGAATGTTCAAAAACATTAAAGTCACAACAAGAACCCATCAAATATGGATCTTTATATAATTCTTAGGAGTATGACTATGTTACAATTTTTAAGTAACAGGAGGGCAAATAGAAGGGTTGATAACTATGAAAAAACTGGACATCACACAATATTTGAGTGTGTGATGACTGGGATGGTAAAACGTAAGAAAAAAAAATACAAGAAGACAAGTGGAGTATACAAATGGATTAAAGAAAAGTTAAATATATATACAGTGTTTTCTAGAAATAAGAAAAATCAAGGATATAATTATTTAACAACTATAATTGGTGGTCCACAAAAAACCTTTCATAGAACTCTGACCACTTCAGTTGCCTGACTTCATTTTTCTGTAAAAATCAAATGGCAAAACTTATCCTGAAATTCTAAAATCATAAAGAATTAATAGCACACTAAAATTTGACATGCTTCCTAACTGCGTATTTGATAGTTAAAGACACATCATTTTCTAGTCCTACATTCAGAATCAAGTTAGGATTTACAATAAATAATCAATGTAGCTATAATTCTATTTTGCTTTGGACAAATTGGTTCTTGAAGAATTATGTGAAAATATTCTTTTGCATGTTTTACTATTTTTTTTTTTTTTTTGGTACATTAGAGTAGTTCACTAAAAGGAATAGTATTTGAATCATTTTGTACTTAGTTTCTTAAAGGTAAAATAACTGTCTTCATCACACTTTTTAGTTCAAATGCCGTCTCAGCCAATGTCAGCTCCCTGTTGGAATTAATTCCTCCACCTCCACAGTCCCTGCAGAGCTTCCATGTACAGTACCTGAGTGTGCGGCACCACCAGTTCCAACCTCTTTGAGGGCAGGATTAGGAACCTTGGTCTATGTATCCCCTTGATGAGTGGTTCTTAATCAGAGGTGCAGGTTAGAATTCCCTTGAGAGTTCTCTAAAAAGTTACACAGGCCCAGACTCCACCCAAACCCACTGAATCAAGAGTGAAGAATGGAATATATATTTTGAAAAAGTTCTCAGAGGATTCTGGTAGATTGCTCACGACTAGCAGGGTTTAGAAGGATGCTCCAGAATGATTAATGAATTTAATTCTTATACAAGGTCTTAAAAGTCTCCCCAGTTTTTGAGGCCCAATTCAAGGTCTACATCTTTTCAGCATCCCTCATTCTTCCTGTCTGTACCTATCTCTACCCTTCTGCCCCTTCACAGTTTTATTATTATTCAGCAGGCTTTTCTCCTCCATTTTATCCTGCCATCTGTTTCTCTCAAGAGAAACTGTGAATTACTCCCTTGTTCTCCTTTTCATCATCTCTTCTCTCTGTCCCAGGTACTCTTCCTCAAATATTTTATCTCCTTTCTAGCACTTCTCACAATCTAAAATTATGTTACATATTGTTTCACTGATATTAACCTGATTCCACATAACAGAATGGAAGGTCCATAAAAGCAAGGAATTATGTCTTATTCAAAATTCTATTCCCAGTGCCTTGAATAATGCCTAATTCTCAAAAAAAATTATCTTTTATGTGTAAATTCAGTTATTTGTATAATTCCTTAGTTCCTACCTTATTGAATCATCCGGTCCCCAGTCCCATCAGCACTTGCCCTGTAAAAGCCATGATGTTAAAGCTATAAAGGACAGTGATTTGACTTTACTAGAACTTAAAAGTACCCCATCATGTGTTATATAAAATATCTATACCAACAGGAGTAGGAGTGGGTGTTAGTCTAGCTCTCCCCACTCCCAATAGTTTTACTTTGTAGTTTTGTAATTCTTTCACTAAGTTGGCAGACTTCCCTGGTTTCATAATTATGCACAGCAACCAATTTCAGTTAAAATCACTTTTTGAAGGAACTAGAAACTATATATTCTTAAGCGTGAATAAATTCCAAGGTGACATGTAGAAAACTATAAACATCTAAATGGGACCAATGCATTTCTTATATTATTAAATATAGGAAATGCTATTTACATATTGAAGAAGTTCTTAGCTGTGGCTTGTGGATTGGGGGTTTGTGTGTTGACTCATAAAAATGGTCATGATGTAATCCTCACTGAGACCCACTATCTATAAAACTCGAGGTCAATTATATGAACAAATGCTTAATCACATTTTTGATTCTACAGCACATATTTCAGGAGAGTCAAAGTGGTTTGTTTTCACTACACAAAACTCTTAAGAACTTTCAGTTGTGGGTGAGCACCCCGATTACTTATCCCCACTTTGTTCGTGCATCAGCATGCCTTCATTAAGCATTTCTTGATGACGCCCCAGACTTGTGCTGTGCTGACTGGAGAAAGCTGAAGTTGTGTCACTCCAAAAATCTTGGTAACAATATCAACATTGGAAAGTTGCTCCAATGACTCTTACAGAGTGCTTGCATTTTATGACATTCATATGCAGGTTGTTAGATTGTGATGTCAGGCCAGGGAGAGTACGGCACAAGAAAGGAGGAAAGGAGTAAAACCTACTGTATTGCAGGCATTCTGCTAAGTCTAGATGCTAGATGTTCTAGTCTAGTCTAGTCTAGAAACATCTGCTAGATGTTTCATTCTATTCAAATCTCACAACAGCCTTGTGAGGTTCTCATTATTATCCCTCTTTTGCAGATGAAGTAACTAACTTAGGGAGGTTATTAAGCATTAGGAAGCAAAATTCACTGTCAGAGAATTGGGATTCTCTTACTGGTTTTCTCAGTTTGTTTCCTGAGGTGGAATATTGAGAGAAGTTGAAATAAAGCCATATTTGGTATACCAGAGAACGGAGGTTTTGAAAGTGGTCTCCACGTTAATACTGAAAAAAGTCTCATCACCCCAGAAAAATGTGAAGTCTACTTTAGTATTCCTCTAATCCTTTGCATTCCTAGATGTTTATAATAAAAAATAGTTACTACAACTAATGATACCTTTAATAAACACATTTTTTGTGTGTGATTTTACCTGTTGAATGTTACTCACATTAGACATAGCTTTGACATAAAGCTGTTTTAGCCTGTACTGAAAAAAGAACTGTGTCAGGTAAAGGGTTGAGGACTAGGGAGTAAACCCAGGGTTAGCACAGTCTAAAAATAGTCTCTTCACCTTACTTAAATGATAACACCTGAGAAGAAGCAATGTTTTACACCAGATCTTATATAGAAAGATAACTCTTTCTGGAGTAAAAGATGTTTACATGTCAGTTGCTAGTCACCTCTTGTATGCCTTAAATACTCTAATACTGGGAGAGTGCGGAGTTTGGGCCAGTGGATTTTTGCTAGCCTATGGGCATGTCCTGAAAACTACTGTATCTGTCTTTATTTTCCAGGTTCTGGGATTTTTCTTGGAAATAAATATATTGTTTTCCATCCTCCCCCTCCTATATATATATATATATATATATATTTTTTTTTTTTTTTCAGGATCCTGAGAGTAAGCACCAAAATGAGTAGTTGGTTAGGAGCATCGGCCCTTAGGACTGCCTTAACCTTCTGTGTAGGTGAGGGAATCATCAATCTATCAGGACAAAGAAGGTTGGCTACTCAAATTTCTTGAAATTGTCCCTCTTCTCAGCCTAGCATGCAGAATGTAAAGAATCCCACATTTACATGGGGTTTGGCTTCCTACTCATGCATGTATTTCAGAAAGCCATGACACATCAAGGGGTGCTGCATTGTGATGCAATTATGATGACACCCCATACTACTCTATGACACACTATAAAATGCTCAAAATGGTTAGTCTTAATATGAAGTAGGTACAAAGTTCATGGCTTGAAAATATTGAAGGGGATTACTTCACTCATTCTGTAAGTAGCTCCATTTATGAGTCATTTAGTTCTTCTATGTGATTAATATAACTATCGTAATGTCCAGGCCAATAATAATAATAATTACCATTTATTGAGCACTTACCATCTGCTAGAAGTTGTGCTACTTATTTGTGTATCTTATTTGGTTTGCCCATCCTCAGGTAGGCATCTTCATTCCTCTTTTCAGATGAGAAATCTGAGTCTTTGAAATATTAGGTAACATAGTATGTTTGAATCTAAAGCTTCATACTAAGCACTAAGCTATTCTGCTTACCTAACACTATCTTATGTACCCTATCAATGGAAATTATCACCCTCTGAATGACCGATGTAAACAGCTTACTTTCACTTCAAACAGAAAAGGAAACCGGTGACAGATATGCACAACTTGCATTCACCTCAATAAGAAGGAAGAGCAAGAAAATGGGAAGAACAAGGCTAGAATGAAAATGAAACCCATGGGAATGGAAAGGTGCAAAAGTGTAGACAGACTACATGAGCACCAAACAAAATCTCCATCATCATCTTTTGAAATCTGCTGGCAAGTTTCTGAATCTCTCTGAATCACAATCGCCTCATCCACCAAAAAAGATGACAATGCATGCCCCTACTTCATACTGGAATGGGCGGTGTCAACTTTCCAGACTTATTTTCCACTTCTGTCACACCCTGCCATGAGGTCTTTTCATTAAACTTTCTGCTGGGAAGGCCTCTGAGGGCCCTCTCCATTTTTCCATAAAGCCTTCCATAATACAGGTGAAATTAAATTGTGCCCTCTTGTTTTCCCATGACAGTATGAACCCTTCTTATCATCTGATAAAATATTAGAATTGTGTATTTATGAGTCTGGCCCACACCACACTCTGACATCTTGGAGAACAGGGACTGGTCATATTTATCATTTTATCTATCCCCACCCCTGCCCCAAAACAGGTGACTTACCCAAAAACAAAACAGGTGACTTACCCAAAATATGCTTTCAACAAATGTTGAATAGGAGAGGCGGCATGATTCAATTCTCTTTATTCCATCCCACTAAATGCATGGCATTATTTAGTCTATTCGCTGAAATATGCCATTAAAAAAAGTACCTTTAAAAAAGTTTTCCAGAAAAAGGACAGATGCACTGTGACCCACATTCCTCAAAAGGCTGTTTTACCAGAAGAATCAGGGAAGAGATGCGTATCTCCAAGACAAGGAAACTGTTAAAGAGAACAATGCTCTTTTCTCCTCAAGGCTAGAAAAATCCAGTTCTGGAGTTGTCATTACATTAAAATTAGTCAAATTAAACAGCTCCCTCCCTTTCTTTCATTTTTTCTACTATGATTATCTACTAGGTTCTGAATGGACCCTCAAGCTGGCCTTTTGTCTTGGGATTTGAGAGGCACAGGTCCAGTACCTGCCCATTCATCTCCAGTAACACCTTGAGCCCACAGATTGATAAGCTACCACTAGAGATTTATTCCTTTAGGCTAAGCATTGTTCTCTTCAGAAACCCTCTTTGCAAACATCAGTTTTGCCCTGAATTCCTCTATCACAGTGGAAAAAGTCTTTTTTCCACCTTGTCTTTTTCCTCCTTTTAAAAGCTGCCTCTTCTATAATATTGGGACAATGATACCTACCTAGCAAGGTTATTGAGTGAGGTTCGTGTAGATAGAGTTCTTAGTGTATAGTTCGGCAATAGTAAACAGTGTCTTTGATGAGCAATAAGGAAATAGGGTGGGAGGTGGTTTGAAATTCTGGTCACTTCAGGCTATGGGTGGGAAAGGGCCTGTGCTCGAGCCATGGGCTCATCATAAACGAAGCCTTGCTCATTTGGAGGCGCTCCCTCTCCAGTTATTTAATGCACTTATTATTGTTAATGACATCAGCACCATCGTTGTTAAGCCACTCTTGAGCTTTATACCTTAAGATAGAACTTTTCTTATTAATCCCCGTTCGTTGTAATATGAAGATCAACCCAAGCATATACAGAGCTTTTCCAGATGCATTTTAAAATTTTGGGACTTTCGACGGTCAGATACTGGCTCCCAAACTCCAGTCCACCCGGGAATATGGATAGGATATTTCTTCTGCTTCCAGTTCGAGTTGTAATTCCCATTTCCTCCCAGGGACTTCTCCATTCACGGGGGGTGGGGCTCCTCCATCCGTGCGTGGTTTGGGGTCCTCCCGGAGGCCACCTGCCCCCACCCACGCCGCGGCCGTGATGTCACGGCCCTGCCTCCCTCCCCGCCCCGGTTCTCCCGCAGGCTGCTATAAAGCGGCAGGTGCCGGCGGCGCCTACGGAATGTTCGCACACCTTGGTGCACGCGCCGCAGTGGCAGCAGAGCGATCCCGGCCGGGTCTGCCAGCACATCTCACACTCCCCCTTCTCTCTGGCTTCCTTCTCATCCTCCTCGTAGCTCCCGTCCGAGTTGCCCCAGAGACGGAGACACCATCGCTTGGAGGGACCAATGAGAACCCCGCTGCTGCCGCTGGCGCCGGTGGTGCTGCCGCTGTTGATCCTCGGTTCAGGTGAGGACATCCAGGCTCGGAGCTGCCGGGCGCTTCTCCCGCGGCGCGCAGAAGCTGTCGCCTTTTAAATTGCCGCTTCTCCAAGGAGAACTCCCTTGGGCGTCCCGCAGAAGGAGATCTCTGTTCCTCCCGCCCTAAGCGTGACTCCCTAGAAGGAAGAGAGAAAAGAGCAGGAGCCTTAGACTTTTCAGGGAGGGAGGAAGGTGCCTGGCTGAGTCTCTGTACTTTCGTTCAGCTGAAGGAGACCTCAGAGATCATGTGATCTAACGCCTTCGTTTTACAGGTTAAAGAAATAATAATAAATAACAGCAACATAAAACAAAAACCAAAAGCGAGGTCCAGAGAGGCGAGATGAATTCCGCAGATCTTACAGTGAAAGGCTGAGCGAGGTCCTGGACCCACTTGCCTCCTGCCTAAATTCTCTATCTCCACTGCCTAGTGATTTTATTTTTACCTTCCTCAGAGGGCCTCAGAGTGTCCCAGGGAGAGGTTAGAACCACCACTCTGATGCTGTTTTACTGAGACCTAAAAGATAAACAAGGGCTTGAAACTCTGGTACCTGGTTTCTTCTCTATGTAAAAAAAAAAAAAAAAAAAAATCATAATGAACCAATGACAATAGGAATCATTATCAACTACCACTTATTTTACTTTTTACATTTTGTATATGTGATCTTTTAATATATGAGCATTTGTTAAGAAAATCTAATATTTATATCCAGAACTGTCTTTTAAGATGGGGCAGGAAGGCATTCCAGCAAAGAAAGTACCTTTGGAATGTGAAGTGATAAAATATTTAGGCATCACCTGTTAAGTAATTACATCAGATTAATTTGCCCATTTGACAATATTTTTTTTGATATGGAAATTAATACAGACTATGGGAAAGAAAACCTTGATAAAAGAAGCTCTGTAATTGGAAGAGCTGAGTTTGCTTGTTGGCAAAATCTAAAGTTGCTTTCATAAGTGAGTCAATCACAAACAATAGCACATGTGCAATAACTTGCTTTGATATCAGAAAATAAACATTTCTACTAAATGCAATTGACTGGCAAGAAAGACAACTTGCTTTATTTTTTCTTTTCCTTCATCATGCTTTTCCCCACAGTTCATTATGCTGCTGGTTTGGACCTTAATGACACCTACTCTGGGAAAAGGGAGCCATTTTCTGGGGACCGTAGTGCTGATGGATTTGAAGTCACCTCAAGAAACGAGATGTCCTCAGAAAGCACAACTTCCCCAGGGAGTGAAATGCCTTCTGGTAGCGAACTGTCTTTGGCAGCCGACTATGAATATGCCGACGAGTATGATGAGGAACCACAAATATCTGGCTATATTGTAGATGATTCAGTCAGAGGTGAGTAAAGGATAAAATGAAAATGTAGCCTATGAGATGTGGGTTTGTATAAGCAAAGTTGCTTCAAAAGAAAAGCCCCTCCTTGGATTTCCTAGTGGTTTTGTGTGTACCTTTATTGCATACCCTTTAGGTAAGCTACAACCTGCGAGAGACAGAAAGAGTCATATGTAGGCACTTCTCTATGTTCCGAACTCTACCAGATGTTTTATGTTCCATGAAGTCTAATCTTCACAACGGTGTGAAGTAGGAATTATCCACATTTTGGAGATGAGAATATTGATGCTCAAAAAGGTCGTTTTGCCCGAAGTCCCATTACTAGCCAAGCATTTGAGCTGGAATTGGAGTTCTGATTTGTTTGTTCCAGATACCATGGTCTTTCCCACTCTGCTACATGACCCAGCTTCAGAGATAAGTAGGCATTAACCAGTTCCATCTACTTTGTATCTGAGATTTTGTATCCACTACCCAACCCCACCCTAAATAACTGTATTTTGACAAAAATAAGGGAACCAGAAGGAAGTATTAGGATAGGAGGAATTGGACTTTAGTCTTTAAGTCCTGGGTTGACAAATTGGTGATTCTATTAATAATAATGTTAAAGAAAGATAATTATGCATGGGTTTTATATTGCTTAAATTACAATTTAACTCCAAATTTCACTTGTCAATTAAATAACAATGATCCATTGTTTTGGTTTTCTTCCCTTTTGTTGTTATTGGATCTTTTAAAAAGAGCATTTGCTCAAAATGAGGGCCATTACTCTCATATTACTTTGGGGTTTGAGGACAGAAGAAATCATCAGTAAATCACTTCTGAATATCTTAGAAACATCCATTGTGGAGGCAGGGCATTATGATTCTGGTCTCTTCTTTCCTCACCTTAGTTTCCCAGTCTCTTCCCCCTCCTCCTGGCTCCCAGCACTGATGAAGGGACAGCAGATAGTACCACAGGGTGCCAGGGTAAGTGGAGGGTGGGAAAAGCTTTGATAAACACTCTACTTCACTTTCTCAATTCTCAACATGCTTTTTTGTGAAATGGGGAGGGGACCTCATTTTATAGTTCTTATTTTTGAAGAAGTGAGATTTGAGCGTTAAAGTGATTGGAAACTGTTCCCTTAAAGATGTCTCAAGTTGTTAATATGAAAATAGATCAGTAAATTGTTAGTGCTGAAAATGACTACTGCTCAAAACTGCAACGCATTGTGAAATAGAGTGAAAATCTTGGTTGTGCTCCTTTGAAGATGTTAAATAGCTATCTGTTAATATCTATTGCAATGCTTTGGCATAGTGACTGTTTATTATTTATCTTTGTTTATATTCATGATCTATCTGATAATGTTCAGAAATGTTTCCTTAAAATGTTTTTAGAAGACTTATTCTGATGTGTGCTCTTTTAACGTCAGAGGAAAGTTTTAGTATAAAAATCGCATAACTACCTATTAAATTTTGCTCTTAATTTAACTGTTGTTAATGCAATTATAATAGTCTTCTAAAATATTCATAATATTGTCATTTCCTTAATCAGAAGAGTTCTACCTTCAACTTACTAGTTAACCTTCATGCTGTTTCTAATATTTTCTAGTCAATAAATGGGTACTGAATGGCCATTAGATTTGATGGGATTTTCTCTTTTCATTGGACTCTGTTTGCTAAATAATTTCTCAGATAGACCCAGTCAGGCATTAGTGTAACAAAATGTGCAGCTCTCACATGGAAGACTCCCTGTCTTTTGTGTGTGAGTAAGCTATACCTAACATAATTTATAAGACTAAATAAAGGTTTCTATGCATCTGATGAGTTAAGATGAAACTTTGAAGCATCAAGCACAAATATTTGTGGACTTCCATTTTCCAATAGATTGACCACAGAAATGAGCCTTCTGGAAGTACTTGGCTAATTATAATCTATTGTAAGCTGGTAGTTGGAGAAAATTGATTAACCATAATGCATAATTCTAAGTATATCCCTTTAGCAATAGCCACTAATTCCCAACTATAATAGTGAGCACAAGGCTGACAAGGTTAAATAAAATCAACAAATATAACCCATGTCTGATTTTAATTAAATGTCATTGACCATCTCTGAGAGGAAGTATAGTATAATGGAAAAAGAATAAGCTTTGACATCCCAGCACTGCCATTTTCTAATTGCTTGTCCTAAGGTAAATTACTTGTCTTTGCTGAACTTCAATTTCCTCACCTGCATCAAGTGGATAATAATACATAAAGCTGTGATTTTGGTTTAATCACATTAGTGCTCCTTACTAAGAACTTGGTAGGTATTAGAAATTCTAGATATGTTTAAAATATTTCACAGATTTTCTTAGACATGTACCTCCTATTATTAATAGTATTGATAAAAATATTAATACCAACCAATTCAAAAATATATTTCTAGAATAATAAAATAACAAAAGGGTTCAGAGTTTTAAATGCCATTTGATATATTCTCTTTGCCTATGTATTGTATATATATTGTAGTAAACGAGACAAAACATGGCAATTATCCTCATGAACTCTCATGACTATGGTTTCTTTCTTCCTAAGTGATATTCAAGATGGAGATTGTTGCCAATAAGTCTTATTTTGTTCTTTTAGTTGAACAGGTAATTAAACCTGAGAAAAACAAAACGGAGAGTGAAAAGACTTCAGGCAAACCCAAAAGAAAGAAAAAGGGAGGCAAAAATGGAAAAAACAAAAGAAACAGAAGTAAGAAAAACCCATGTGATACAAAATTCCAAAATTTCTGCATCCACGGAGAATGCAAATACATAGACAATGTGAAAGCAGTAACATGCCAGTAAGTTTACATAAATTATACAGAGTTTTAAATTTCTAACACCATGTTTGAAATCCCTGGCTGCAAAAAACCACTTATTTTTCCAATATATAAACCATGGCTTACAAACTTTTAATTGCAGGACCAGCTTGAGATATTAAATATTTTAGGTTTCAAGAGCAAAGATTATGCACATACATATATCATTAGTTAAAATGCAATGATTTTAAAATGTCCAAACTACTCTTAGTTTTACATGGTAGGTATAGAGTATTTGTAAAAAAAAAAAAAAAAAAAAAAAAAAATTTCTCATTGCAGGCTTTTTAAAAAATGAAGAAATGGCCAGATTTGACATGTAGGTTGCAGTTTGCTGGCCCCTATAATAAACCAACATTTTACAATATGTAAGAAGCTCTTTTTCAAAAAGAATCTAAAGGTTCTTTTCACATAAGTTTTTATGTTGCTCTAGCCTCCTTCCTCCTTCCTAGCACATTAAATGACAGTGGAATTTATTAACTGCATTAAAAAATCCTTGAACAGCATCAGTTGGTCATAAAAAGAGAGCCCAAAGAATGAAAAGATATATCTTCTGGGAAGATCATACCCAAACTAATCTCAACTTGTACTTATACTAATATGTATTTGGCTGAAATGTAGTCTATGTCACATGATTTTGAAATATAAGCATAACTTTTTAATGTTAGAATTAAATTAGCTGTTTGTGACCTAAGAATTAAACCTGAAATATATGGACTGTTTTTAGTGATTATAATTTTTAACTGTGGGTTGTTTGTAGATGTCATCCTGATTACTTTGGTGAACGGTGCGGAGAAAAATTTATGAAGACTCACAGATTGATTGATGGTGATATATCAAAAGTTGCTTTAGCAGCCATAGCTGCCTTTATCGCCACTGTGAGCTTCACAGCTATTGCTGTTGTTATTACAATTCAGTAAGTATGACAACATTTAAAAATTCCTAGTAAAATAATGCCAGGCTATTTCTTTTCAGGATTTACATCACATTCTACTAACATGTTTTAGGTGAATTATACAATTGGTAGCATGTAGTCTTTGGTTTATATCTTTACATTTAATTGACAAAAATCCTAGGAAATGGTCAAGATTTAGAATATTACTTTGGCCACCATTGGAACTTAATATATAAAGCCCCTTTTCAGAAGATTTACACATTTTTTGAACTTCAAAAGTGATGGTTTTGTTGCATTTTACATTTCCACTCATAGCTACTTCTGAATCTCATAAAATGTTGGCATCTTCTGTGAACATCTTAAGATTAAGCAAGCCTCCTGAAGACAAGCCAATTAAGTCCTGGTTCATGATAAATTGTCAGAGACACTGATAAGGTACTAAAAGTCACAAAGAGCTCGATAGCAGCAGCCACGAAAAGTTAGGCCTTCTGCTCACATTAGAATGCAAAACCCTGAATCAGGAATTTCCTAGCACGGTGCTGATTTACTTGGAGCTCATGCCTATTTTGTTATTGTCAAATACAATAACATAGGAACTCAGTCATTAAAAAACAAACCTTTCCTCCTATGGCATAGTGTAGGAAGCAGGAACAATTCTATTACTGTTCTATTCCATCAATATCCTCCCTGTGCTCGCAGTAACAGATCACATACTTCACTTCATGACCAATGAATGTTAGATCAGAGTCTTCCAGGTAGTAGTTACTGATGGGTAGGTCAAAATGGAATTGTCTGTCAAAACAGAAGTCACTAAATAAGGGAAGGTGGGGGAGGGTGTGAATGGCTCTTTGATGACTAATATTCTACCAGAGCTTGGGAAAAGCAAAGGACTCATTATTCTAATTTTAGGTCTTGATAAATTACTTGAACAACTGGAATGTGTACATGATCTACTACTTCAGGAAACGAAGTTTATCTTCTGCCATTGTTTACTATTATTTCACATGCAGATCATGATAATATATTTTAATACACATAAAGTTTGGTGTTTGATTTAAATTGGTTTTGCTCGTCCTAGTATTTATTCTGCTATTTTAGTACTTCAAGCAAGATATGCAAATGTATTTAGGAAAGTTAACCTATGCCAATCATTGTTCTTTATCCTAGAATGGTGGAAAGAAAAAGAAACATTTAAGGAAGATATTTTATAATAATTATTTAACATTGTAATTATTCAAGTTGAGATATTTAATAATTGTTTATGGAAAAACATTGTCATGGTGGCACTTTTAAACTAAGCAATACCTTGCTTCTTTTCATGCATATTCTCCTTGTATTTGAAACACTTAACAATGCAAACACTAAGCCTAAGCCATAATTGTTTCTGTTTATTTTTCATATTTGGGGTTTTTTACCTCCAAATATTACAACAAAGAAAAATTCTTATAATTTCAATAACAGTGTTTAGTAGTTAGAGTTAAGAAGGACCTATAAAAAATAAAATTGCTTATACAACACCAAGACATTTTAAACCATTGTGTTTTTAAAAATAGAAAATGGCAATAAATAGACTGGAAGGAAATGTTTATTATATTGAGAAAAAAATTAAACCTTATTTGTTTTGTAATCCTGTTTGCAAAAATTTCAATTATGTAAGTTAGTTTTTGCAAGCATAAAGTGATAAAACTATACTATCTTCTTCCAATTGTGCATACAACTGCGCTGAGTTCTGCTAAATAAAACCACATGTGAATGTATTCCAAGCTTTCTGAAAGTTTGCATCTTAAGACACACTTATTTAAATCCGAGTCCTCTGGAAATATGTCTATGTTAGGTCAGCATAAATTTCCCCTTTTGAAAATTGGTATTAGGTTTGGCTTGGTGTCAAGTAAAGTGCTTAATTGTCTATAAGGACTCATGAAAACCCCCAATCAACAAATAGATAAGTAGAACGTGGATAACAGTAGAATGTCTTGTTCTCTGAAGGCTTCGTAAACGATACTTCCGTGAATATGAAGGAGAAGTTGAAGAACGAAAGAAACTTCGACAAGAAAGTGGAAATGCACATGCCATTGCATAACTGAAGATGACATTTCAGGTTTGAGTTTTAACAGATATCCTTACCTTAGATCATACTTGTACTTTTGGAAAATATAGCACCTGTTATCTCAGGAAAAACGAGGAAAGTAAATATGCTTAAGCATGGATGAACAATGGCTATATTAAAGCATTGTTTGAGCATGAGATGGATTTGATATTGAGAATGGACTATGAGCTCAGTCAGTATTATAAAGTTTGGGAAGACACAGATCCTGTAAAGAGTTAAGTATCTATGAGAGGATGAATAAATTAAGGGAACAGAATACTAGGGGAATAAAATAAGTTTCATAAGAAAGGAACCAATTGAGTGTGAGGAGTTTCCAATGAAAGATAGAAAGAATCCATGGCAGTGCATTTAATGGGCATGAAAGGATGTGTAGACAGAGCTACAGAGCAGCATTTGACATGAGCCTTAAAGGACTGATGAGGTTAGGACTGGCAATTATGACAAGAGATGAAGGTTAGTAGTATTAGATGGAATAGATCATTTGGGGAACTTGTGAAAAATGACCTAGCTTAAATGAATGTTAGGGGAGATAGACTTGTAACAATAGGTTGAACTGATATGGCAGAGAGCCAAAATCAGTGTGCCAGCACTAAAAATGTGAGGAAGTAGAAATTGCAGGTTGATTTCCCTTTTAAAGAAAAAGGAGTAGAAAGGGAAAGGGGTACAAATATGAGAGATAGTTTGGTAAGTATATGTGTTATTTCTGTTTTTGTAAAGGGAGAGCTGAGCATGTTGTAGATAGAAGGTAAGAAAGTATGGATGGGGATATTTCACTGATAACAAAGGGAAATAGCTAATGAAGAAAACGCTCATAGGAGGGAGCTGAGGGGATCAAGGACACACATCAAGTTGGCCAGAAGGAACTCTATTTCCTCAAACAGACAGGAAAGAAGATGCCACATCCTTAAGTCACTGGTTTTCTCATTTTCTTGGGCCTATGAATTATTTGGAATGCTTGTTAAATAACTAAGCCCAACCCTAAACCTAGTGAATCAGAATTTCTATTTTTAATGAGCACTCTAGATGGCTCTGATGCATATATGGTCTTCCAATAATACCTGGAGACTCACTACCTTCAGCATCAGTTAAGTACAGATCTTATGTTCTGAGCCTATTACAGAATTAGCAATATAACTTATGAAATGGGTAATTATCCATGCCAGTGCTGTATTCAGTATTTATTGCATCAAAATGTGTTAATGTTGGCTTAATGTGTTGAAGCTTAGACCACCATAATGAATAAGGGTGGATTTTTGATTACTTAGTGCAACTGAGACTTCTCAACATAGGTCCCAGGATGATTTCAGAAAAAGGAATATGCAATGCTAGCACAGAGTGGCTGCCTATTAACTGGTAGCTACTATTATTATGTTCTTGGTACTAATTATACTAAATTAACTGTATATCATAAATACCCTGAGCCACTTAATCTTTGCTTTTAATTATGTCCACTGCATAGGAAAACTATTTCTCATGACTGTTATTGCTTTTTTATTAAGCAGAATTTGATGAAACAGGTTTGAACATATGCAGGCTTCTACCTAAGTTAGCATATAATCAAAGCAGGTGAAAGAGAGATTCAAACCAAAGTGATACTTTGTCCTTAAAAAGCTCTTAGCATTTTTCATAAGATCCCCGAGAAAAAAAAATTGCTAGAAATTCAGATTCATGATTTTTCTTTGAAATTTTCTTAAAGCTATGTTGGAATTGAGCTTCTCACTAACACTTTATTCTGTTTTCTTACAGAATATCAAATCAGGTCACCTCCAAGTTACAACCATGAATCATGAGTTGGTTCCTCTTTTCAGTGGATCATAAGAATATGGAGCCTTTGTGTTCTGATGGCTTTAAACTTTCAATTGTTGCTTTTTATGCTAAGTCTTACTTCTGTACATAAACATGCATGGAGATGAAAAATATTTTTTCAAGTTGTAAATAATTTATTTAATATTTAATGGAAGTGTATTTATTTTACAGCTCATTAAACTTTTTTATCCAAACACAGATTGAGAGTTTGAATATTAGTTTTGGGACTGCAAAACCCTAGGGTATTTACTCTTAACACATGGTTGGTCATATGAAAAGGATTTCTTCCTCTTTTTACTGCTTTTACGTTGATTAAAATTTTTTTTCTTTTTTTTAGAAAGTATGCTTAATGGGAAAATTATGAACTAGAGTCAGTTGACCCTCCTACAAAAACTAATATCCCAAATTAGCCATTCTTATTCCATGTAGAACTTATACCAAGTCCTGTTAATTATGAAAGCTTCTGAAAGCAACATGTGGCACCCGTTTCACTGTAACAGTGGACCCCAATATTATATCATGGTAGAGACCAAATCTACAGCCCATCACCATAATCACCAAAGACAAGGAGACAAGAATAGGTTTAAAAAAGGATTGTTTCAAGAGAAACAGGAAACATTTAGATTTGAGACTTCTTTCCCTAATATGATATAAAAGTAAGAGGCAACTAAAACTCATTCCTCTTCCCTCCCTTTGCTACTTCTGCTTACAGTATTTTTATAGCTACGTGTGTGTATTTGTGGTGGATGCTCTTGAATATTACTGTTATGGGGCAATTTATAATCTAATTCCTGGCTGATGAACTAAGTTACCTTCGTGCAAAACACAACAAAACTACCTTTTTAATGTGTGGGGAGTATTTTGAGGAAATGAACAAATAATAAGCATAATACCACTAATAATCTCATAGAAGTTTAGGTTGAAAGGTGTCTTAAGCAACAATACTTCTGTCTCTGGCATACCACTCACCAAATCCTTGCCCAGGGATCATCTAACCCTGTGGTCCCCATCATGGCTACATTATTGTCACTTGGGGAGTATTGAATGTCTTAGCACCCAGTTCCCTCTTCCAGAGCTTCTGATTTAAATGAACTGGGGTGGGTCCTTGGCATCTGCATTTTTAAAGATCCCCAGACATTTCCTATCTGCAGCCAGTGTTGAGAACCTCAGATTTGCCTCTGCGTGAACATCTTCAGCACACGTTTTCCTCAGTCAGCCTGTTCATTATTCATTGTGAGTGAATCAAGTATAATGCTAAGAATATGAAGCAGAAAAGTCCTGACTTTGAGAAATTTACCCCCTCGTTGGGGAGAGAGGGTATGTCTTGTCAATACAGTGCAGGAAATAACTGGGGAGATATTTATCACAGTTCTAGGAGAGCCCAAGGGAGCTCTGGCTTAGCCCAGCATGAATGAATCAGCAGTTTTCCTGGAGAAAGATTATGTTATTACAAGTATAAGCAAAATTATAAAGTCATCAAACAGTGTGACCTGAAAGAGAAAATACAAACAGTTCAGTATTATCGAAATAGAAAGTGAGAAGTCAGCAGAGATTACAAAGGAAGCTGGAGTAGTGAGGACAGGGTCATACAGGACCTTTAACTTATATTGTAGGCATCAAGGAGCCATGCAAGCCAGCAGAGCAGGATAGAAACTTGATCAGATTTGCATTCCAAATAGGTCATCAGGCAACCTTGTCCAGGAGGGACTTGAATCAAGGTCAAAAGTCAGAAGATTTGTTAGGAGGCAGTTCACATATTCCAGGCAAAAAATGAAGAGCACCTGACACTGAGAAGTTGAGGCAGGAAAGGAAATGTTCTACATGCATTTGAAGTTTGGGTTTTTAAAATATATATATAGATAAAATATAAAACAAGATGATTTATTGAGAGTAATGATACAGTGAGGCAAGTGAAATCTGGATGACCCTCAGGTTCCTGAGGCTTGGGTAGCTGGATAGCTATTGACATAATTTTAAGAAAGGAATCCCTTTAACTGGCTTGCTGAATATTCTAGAAGGGAAGCAGGCTTTTCATTTATCCTTGACTAAAGAATTGTTCTTCTCTAATTTGAAAAGTCATCTTTTTGAATCTATAATGGATCTATGAAGAAAAAAAGTACCAGCTGAGCCAGTTAATCAACTGGATAAAGCCTGTCCATCACCTCACATCTAAGATGGAAAATATGAGAGAAAAAAGATCAGGTGTGCAAGTGTAATAAAGAGTTCAGTTTTGGGATTTGTTGTGTTTGAGGTGCTGGGAGATATCCAGTGTTTACTGGATATATAGATAGATATACAATACTGAAGTTCAGGGAGGAAAAGAATTGTAGATTAGAAGTCATCAAAACATATTTGGTAACTGAAGCCCTAAAGTGTCCAAGATTACCAAAGGAGAGTATAATGAGGCAGAAGCAAATATATCTTCCCAGTGGTTGCCAAACACTTGGAGCTCCGGAGGACTCTGGCCACTATCACCACTGTGGAGGTTCTAGGCACATGGCAGGCTCGCAATCCCATCAACTTTTCTAGGCCTTAAAGTTAAAATTTAATAACAGTGGCATAGGAGAAAAAAAGTACTATCATCATCATAGCTCAAGTTTATTCGGTACTTAGATATACCACAAACTGTTCTAAGTTCTCCACACATAGTAACTTACTTAATCCTTGCAGTTTCTTTAGAAGGTAGATACATTTTCTATATTAGTAAACTGAGACTCAGAGATACTACGTAACTTGTCCATGGTCACACAGCTAGTAAAACAGCATTAGGCTCTCTGGCTTCAGAGTTGATTTGCTTAAATTCCTCTCTCTACTGCTCTCCTACAGTCAAGTGTTTGTTTTGGATTTAGAGAACTCTATCTGCACACCAATTTAGTTGGCTTTAAACTGCCACCCATTTATAAGATACTAAATTGCTGGTTATTATCTTTAAGACCCAGTTAAGATGAAACTTTTTTTTTTAATCTACTCGTGCTGTCTTCACAAAATTTCCCAACCCATACCCTCCCTCATCAGCCCTTAAAATGTGACTGATCTCTCATTTATGATATAGCATTCACACTGGTTGATAAACAAAGACCAGGACATATCAACCATATAAATCCTGGAGATACACAATTAAAGCTGGATGCTGCTCTTTAACCAAAATAGTGACTCCACGTTCTAAAAAGTCTGTTGTTTAATTAATTTGATAGCATCTGTGCATGTGTGTTTTGCTTAAGAGAAAGGCAATTTATGAGATACTGGTTGGTATAAGATTGAAATATCAGCATTCCTTCTTGGAGGTGAATCCCACTGTCTATTCTAGGATTTGGTAAATAACATCTAGGTTTCCATTTTCTCTCACTCATGGTCTCAGAAGCTAATGTCTATGGCCAGATTTAACCCAGGATTGCTATCTGGCAGGTTAAATAAGGAATGTGTGCCAACAATCGGGGTTATCAGTGCTTCTAGGGTATCTCCAGCACTGTGGCACTTAGGAGAGGAGCATGGCAGCCACAGGGCCCAGTCCTTAAGACCTCCTTACTTTGGGAAGTGCTCACCGAGAACAACTCAATCTTTACCCTAGTTTCCTGGGTTGTAGCCCAAGCTTTGGTGCTTATTCTGCATACAGAAATTCTGCTGTTAGCTCAAAATCTTCTGCTCAGCTTGCTTTCAGCTTAACTGTCTCTTCCTTCAGGATGTCTTCTTCTACTCCCCTTTTTGCCACCCCTTTCATAAACTCTCATAGCTCTTATTATTTCAATTATATAATTATTTGGGTAATTCTTTATTTATAATTTTCTACTTTTACTGGGCTCTAAACTCCAAAGGGCAGGGAATAAGTCTTTTTCCCTGCTCAATAAATATATGTTGATTAAAAAGTGAATGATTAGAGGTCATTCATATCATTTCTTCTCAAATACGATCATTGGGGAAGACATTTCGCAGACAATTGCATGGGTTTCAAATACTCAATAACTTCTAGCAATAACCCTTTCATGGATTATGGAGTGACAATAACGTTTCAAATGGATAGAGTCACTACTTCTTTAAAAGCATGTAAAAAGTATCCACAATTTTCAGTTTTTGTGGGCTTCACATGGCTGTTGCACTCAGAAATTTCTTATGTCTAAAATTGTCTCTGGTACTAAATCAACATTTTATTTCCTTCATTTATTCAACCAGCATTTTTTGAACATTAATTGCATGAAGAAAATTTTGCCATTCTAAAAGTGACAGTGAGTGAAACAGTTTGCTTCCCGAGGTCTATCACTTAGGACAGATGGTTCCAAGAGGAAAACAATCAATCCCAAAGAAGTACAGATTAGGCAGGGATATTGTTAGTAGGTTAACAGTGATGCCAGAGTGGGACTAGTTCTTAGCTTAGGAAAATTGTCCATTTCCCCAATTTCCTTTTTATTCTCTTCTGTATTCCTAGGGATAAGCGTAATGCCTTTCGTAGAGTAGGTACTCAGTACTTGCTATTTAAGTTTTCATCTGCAGCTGGTGCAGTCAAGACGGAGGAATGCGCAGCAGAGCCTTGCCCCTGGCGAACTGCGCATGACTGCGGTGGGGCCTTCACGATGGGTACCACAGGTGAGGGTGTCTTTCAAGCTATCAAAGGTTTTCGCAATTTCCAGTGGGAGTAAACCACAGACTACGAGGGAGTTTGGCAGCTATTAAAACCAGGGCTCCACAATTGGGAGGTAGCTTTGCAGTTTGGGGAGGTCTCTTCTATGATAGAGTGCTGTAGGGTTCAAGTCAGAGGGAAAGAAGATCCCTGGAACTCCATCACAAGTGGTGCCTTAACAGGAGCCATACTAGCAGCAAGAAGCGGACCAGTGGCCATGGTTGGGTCAGCTGTGATGGGTGGTATTCTCCCGGCTTTAATTGAAGGAGCTGGTAGCTAGTTGACAAGGTTTGCCTCTGCGCAGTTTCCTAATGGTCCTCAGTTTGCTGAAGACCCCTCCCAGGTGCCGTTGACTCAGTTACATCCTCACTTTTGGAGACTATCGACAATATCAGTAGGACTGGTACTTCAGAGCTTCTTTAACAGAAGGAGTTGTATTTCAAGGAGGATTTTGGAAGACCAAGTTACAGTCTGTTTTTAAAACAATAAGTGGGACAACTACCACCAAACAGACTATGAAGAGACAGCACTTTTTTTTTTTTTACTATTTAAAGGAACAAGGGGGGCATTTAAAAGCTAATACATTTATTTATTCACAGTTGGGTTGCATTTGTGATCAAAATAAATGTCTGTTATCATAAAAGGGAAACCTAGCAAGTGCTTAGAAAATGAAGGACCCAAGGGCCAGTAACAATGAAATGTGACTATCATTTCCTTGGGAATGCCTCTCTGCCTGGTTTTGAGTGTTCTGTTATTCAAACAACAAAAAAACTCCCAGAACTTGCTGTTTCTTTTAAGATAAGATAATTTGTAGAATTCTGTTTCATCCTTGAATGTTGCAAATAATGCAAAGCCCATTCAAAACTGCATTCTGTAGTTAGTACCTCATTTCATTTGAAGTGAATTGTGTGTGAGAAGAATTAAGCAGTCAATATGGATCATTCCAGAGTAAAAAGTAAGGTAAGATATTTATCCTTTACTTTGTAATGTCTTGGTTTTGCATATGTTGGCTACAAAATGATTACCTTTTAGGCCACTGTGCCTTGATTCCTGATCATCAGGAACCTCACCAGAAATAACTTGCTTCCAAAATACCTGATTCTATATGAGAAGAATTCATAGAGGGTGCAATTGTCATTGGAAAAGTTTGGTATTTATTGAAAATAAAATAAGACAAAAATATATGCTGTTTTTTGCTGTTTCTGTGTCCATTCACTGGGCAATTCTCTGTGTCCGTTTCCTGCCCTCTCTTCTCATCCCTCTCTTGTCTTCACTGGGATTCGGTCCTCAGAACCTCCGATGTGGGAGAGAGGCGTCCTACCGCCTGCACCATCTTAGTTCCTTTTTTTTGGCACGTCTCATCTTGGCTCTCCCTTGTGTCATTCTTCCATTATGTCATCATCTTGCTGCATGGCTCAGCAGGGCCTGGCGATGCACCCACACATGGGGCCTGGTAGCCCGTGCACTTTCTATATTTTTCTTTCTTTTTTTTTTTTTTTAAATTTTTAACAGGAGGTCCTGGGGATGGAACCCAGGTCCCTCCATATGGGAGACGGACGCCCAACCATTTGAGCCACATCTGCCCCCCTACTGTTTTTAATTGTGAAAAAATGTATACTTTGACTGGGATTTGAGATCATATCATTTTTGGGGGGAGAAGTAATACGAGGTTGTGAAGGAAATAATAAAGGGTATATTATCAAGCAAATTACCACTCTAGGTTACAAGAGCTTAATCATGTTGGGGAACTCTGGGAGATAGTATAGAATACACATATTAAATATATTCCAGGCAAAGAGTAAGGGAGCTACAATATTTTTACACAAATTTCCATCAATTATTAGTGAAAAGCTGCTCCTGAAGTGGGTGGGCAAGATTAATGTCCTGGAACTTCTGGTCTGCCCCATGCATAGGCAAAGTAAACCCCAGTGGCCAGAGAAAGTCCTCAGACAATGGAATACAGGTGGGCAGTAGGAGGATCAGTGTGCTTGGAAAGAGTAAGGGCCTAGGGAATAGGAGCCTGACACAAAGAGCATCTGCTTTAGTGACTGGTTTACAGCCAGAACAATGTAATCCTTACTTCTTGGCTATTTTGTCATTCATTCAACAAATAATTATAAATAATTATTAAACTGAAAAGTAACATTTCATAAAGAGACATGTCCATAAAGTTAACAACACAAGAAAAATGACGTAGTAAAAGACATAGATAGTGCCAGACCAAATAATCATCTTACTTAACAATTCTCTGTTAGATGAATCTGACCTTTAACAATTGTTACTAAAGTAATAAAACCGGTTTTCTCTTGTAGATTGAAAAATTAATATAATCACTTCATAACACCTCAGGCAAACATATTTACATTAACTTCCAATCTCTGCAATTACAAACATGTACAATATTTATTTAATGATTGATTTAACAAATATTTTTTGAGCCACATACTATAAGTATAGTGGTACTTTGGACAATGCAATCCAACCTTCTTCCAGGTCTCTCTGGAGAGTATGTCATGAACTGCTCTGGGTGTATATATATGAGTGTGCTAGTGGTATGGTGCTTGGCAGCTTGGGTCAGGGGATCATAATGCAATACAATTAGAAAGTAATTTTTAAAAAGCATAGCAAAAACTCCTATTTATAGACACCAATTAATGTATTACAAAAGCCCTTTGGGTTAAAAAAAAATCTTAAGGAAAGTAACAAAAATACCTAGAACTCAATATAAATGTTATTTGTCAAAATTTTTACCATGCAGCTAAAGAAGTATTTAGTGGAAAATTTATAGATTCAAATATATTTGCAAGAAAATAAGACAAGTTTTAAAAGAAGAAACAAGCTTAGGATGCAATTCAAAATTTAGGAAAAGAACAATAGAATAAACTTAAGGGCGATAAGAAGAAAATAAATATTCAAAATAAGGACAGAAATAAATGAGAAGGAAAACTGAGAAACAAAGCAAAGCAAATTTCTTTGGAAATATTGAAATAGATATCTATTAAAACTGATCAAGAAAAAGAGAGGACGCAAAAAAATGAAATAAAGAGAGAAAAAGGAGAAATAACCACAAAAACAAAAGATTTAAAAACTAAGAGAAAAAAAAAAGTACTAGGATTGTGGTAGAGTGAATAATATACCCCAACAAAAGATATGTTCTTAATCTGCATTCTTGTGGGTGTGAACCCATTTGTCAATAGTACCTTTAAATATGTTAAGGTGAGTCAGGTGAGTCCTTCATTTGTGAATAGGATCTTGGAAGATCCTACTTCGGTGAGGACAAACTGAATGAAGGTGGGCCTTAAATCCAGATGACTGGAGGCCTTATTAAGAGAAGAAATTCAGAAAAAGTCAGAGAAGCCAGAAATAAGAGAAAGGCACAGAAGGACATCACCATGTGATGGGAGGATGACATGCAAGCCAAGGAATCCCAAGAATTGCAACAAGCCAGCACTGGAACACTGCAGACTTTGGGGAGAAAGGAAGGCCTTGCTGGTGTCTGGATTTTGGACTTCTAGCCTCCCAAACCATGAGCCAATAAATTCCTGTTGTTCAGCCAACTCATTATGTGGTATTTGTCATAGCCACTTTTGCAGACTAAGACAAGAATCAACATACACAAATAGATTTTAGTGGCTTCAAAATAAGAGAATTTTTTATCCTTGTTAAAATAAATATAGCAGTGGGGTAGGCTAAGGTTGCTCAGGTCAATGATCCAATACTAATTTTAAAGATCTAGATCCTTTTCCTTTTTCTGTTGTGCTATCCTCATGTTTACAAATGGTAGTAATATATAAAAACTTCAAATATAATAAATAAAGTTCTACAAAAACACAAAAAAGTATAAAATAACTAATGGTAAAAAAAAAAATTACAAAACTTAAATAAACCAATAAACAATGAAATATTGAAAGGGTAATTAAAGTTCACTGCCCATCAAAAATCAAACCAAAACAAAATGAAATTCATGTTGTTTTACAGTTATTCAGACTATAAAGAGTGAAATCTGGCCAGCTAATTTTATGAAGCTAGTGCAGTCTTGATGTCAAACAGTACAAGGGCAATGTAGGAAAAAAAATCATGGGCACATTTTACTTCTGAACATACATGTGAAGATTTAAAAATAAATATTTTAAGTTACACCATGAAAAAGTAGAGTTTGTCCCCAGGAATGCAAGGATGGTTCAATATCAGAAAGTATATTATAATTTCCTGTGTTGTTATACATGGTATAGAGTAAGGAAAAAATACAATTATCTCATTAAATGCAGGAAAAAACAAACAAACAAACAAAAAAAAAACCATGATTGATTAAGTTCAAATCTACTTAAATGAAAAATAATTATTTAAATAGAAATAGAAAGACACTGCTTTAACCTGATAAAAGCTATATACCAAAAGTTGTAAAGGACTTTATACTTAGTGGTTAATCAATAGATGCTATTCCTTTAAGATTAAGAATAAAGCAAGGATGCCTATTATCATTTCTACTGCTTAACATAGTATGTAAATTCTAACCAAGGCTGTAATAAAGCAAGAATTGGTAGTGATGAAATTGATCTGTCCTTACTTGCAGATAATATTATAATCTTTCTAAAAGAGTTAATAGAATCAAAATACAAATTATTAGAACTTATAAGACAATTTCATTAGATAGGCAGATACAATATAAACTTCCAAAATTGATAATATTTTTCTACATTAGCAAATTATCCCAATTTTAAAATAAAAAATAAAATAGCATTCACAATTGCTAAAAAAACTATAAAATTACATAGTCATTAACAACGAATATCTAAAATCTCATTGAATAAAATTTTAGACACCTTTTAGAAGAAAACACAGTAATCTGAATAAAAGGGAAGACATTCCTTCTTTTAGACTTTATGTCCTAGAGATGTTGATTCTTCCCCCTAAAACCTTTAAATACAACATATTCCTAATCAAAATTTCCACTGGATATTTTGAAATAATCTTAAATCATATTCTGAAGTTTACATGGTGTTTTAGCTTGCTAAAAACTGCTAGGAGCTATATACAAGAAATGGGTTGTCTTTTATAATGGGAATTTATTAGGTTAAAAGCTTACACTTCTGAGACTCAGAAAAATGTCCAAATTAAGGCATTAGGTAAAGCTATCTCCCCAAAGGTCAGCTGCTGATGATCCTGGACACTTGCCATGTGTCAGGGCACAATGGTGGCTCTGCGGTCCCTACCTTTTTCTCCAGGTTGTGTTGCTTTCACCTTCATGTTCTGCATGGGCCTTCTCGCTCAGCCTCTAGGGGGCCTCTTTCTGTGCCTCTGTGCTCCACTGATTCCAGACTCCAGTCTCCAGGAATTCTCTGTCTTTGCAGCTTTTTTCCTGTGTCTGCAGCTTTTATTCCTCCATTTATAAAGGACTCCAGTAAGAGGATTAAGACCCACACTGGGTCATGCCCTTCTGAAGTAATCTAATAAAAAAGAAAGACCATTAACTGAATCTAATCAGAAGGTCCCATCCACAAAAGGTTTACACACTCAGGAATGGATTGCCTTTTTAAGGACAGGATTTTCTGGGGCCCACAAAAAGATTCAAAGCAGCACACATGGGAAAATAATGGTCCAGGAAAAATATGTCATTGAACAAAAACAACATCAACAACAAAGCAAAAAATGAGACTTACTGTAGTAAATATAAAGACATTTATGAAGTAAAGTAGTAAAAGAGTATGGCTCTAGCATAGGTAGGGACAAATAGATGAATGAAACAATGCAGAAAACCTAGGACAGTTTATTACTTGATAAAAATAGTACTACATATTAATGGGGGAAAAGGTCTGCTTAATAAGTGCTGAAGAGAAAACTGCCTTAGAATTTTGGAGAAAAATAATATTGGACAACCACCTTACACCATAGTCAAAGGTCAACTCTACAAGGATTAAATTTCTAAATGTGAAATATGAAAGTATAAAATTAATAAAAATAATATAGAGAAATATATTTGTGAATTGGGGGTAGAGAAAGATTTAAGCAAAATCTAAAGTGCAAAACACAAAGACTATTTTGATTATGTCAAAATTAGGGAGTTCTGTTAAAGAAAGAACATGATGAACAAAATTTAGACAGTTGACAGAATGAGAGAAGAAATGTGCGATGTCTAAAACAACAAAAAAAAAGGGATTATAATATTCAAGGAATGACTAAAAATCAACAAGAAAATACAGGACCTTCAATTTAATGAGTGAAAGTATATGAGCAAGTAATTCCCAGAATTGGAAACCTAAATGACTAATCTGCATGTGATCATGTGATCAGGACCAGTGCTTGCCCATGTGTTGCTTTGGTGAGAATTATAAAAAAGTACCCATTCCTCCACATAGCTACAGCCGCATGCCAGAACATGCAGAGCATGGATTGGATTTCAGCTCCCACTCACATTCTTGGCTGGGCATGTCTTTGTAGGTACAAAGCTTACATGGTGGCCCTGCCTATAAAAGAGATGCTCAAACTTCCTGGAAATGACAGGAAAAAAAAAATCAGAAAATAAGACATCACTTTATGCCCTTCAGATTTGCAAAAATAGCTGGATAATGCCAAATGTTAGCAAAAACTTGCACACCTAGGAATCCTTAAGCATTATTGGTTGAAGGTTAGCCTGGAACTGCCATTATGATAGTATTAGTCAAATTAAACACAAATATACCCTTTGGCCTAGCTTGAATTTATCCACGAAACATGTAAGCCTACCAAGGGTCTTGCATGAGGATCATTGTAATGTTGTTTATGGCAGTGGGTAATGCAGAAGACAAATGCAGTGAATGCATACTGTGAAATAATGCATAACATTAGACATAAAATAGAAATACAGCAAAATTGGTAGACTTTGAAAAGGTGATGTTGACTATATTAGTCTGTTAAAAGGCTGCTGATATAAAGTACCAGAAATCTGTTGGCTTTTATAATGGGGATTTATTTGGGGTAAAAGCTTACAGTTCCAAGGCTGTGAAAAGTCTAACTCAAGGCACCATAAGAAGTGCTTTCTACCAAAGTCAGCTGCCACAAGTTTAAGCAAGATGGCTGGCGATCTCTGCCTAGCCTCTCCTTCCCCTCTGGGCTTCCTTTCTCAGGCCCAGCTGCTCCGCTTTCTTCCCAATTTCAGTTGCAAGCTGGCATAGGGCTTGTCTCTTGGGGCTTATTATATCAGTGTTGGCTGTTCTACTTGTGTCTCAATTTCAGCTGTAAGCTGAGGATTGTTCTAGACCATGTGAATGGCCTCCCTGAGGAGGTGCTTGTTGATACTTGAACAATGGGAAGAAATTGCTTGTGACAAGTGCAGTTACCAGAGCCTCCATACCATTATGATGTGGAAAGTTGCTCAGGCCCTTTGAGGAGCTATGGTGGGAACAGACTGAGGGAGAGTAGGGCCAAATCTCCCACAAGACAGTGGAGAAGTTTGGATTCTCGTGTGAGTGCAATGATGAACTACAGATTGTCTTAAAATTGAAAAGTTTCATAATCTGATTAACATATTATTTTGCTATGTGGAGAATGGACAGGAGAAAAAAATACAAAGATCAGTTGGTGAGGAGACTCTTTCAATGTTCCATGAAGGCAGCTTGAATTAGGGTGGTGAAGGTGGCAATGGAGAGAAGTAAGGAACTGTTTGAAAATAAGGAAGACTTAGCCTTGAGGACAGAGAATTTAATCAGAAAAATAATAGTTCTTTTTAAGTGTTTAAAGCCCTATCAATAAAAAAGCTGGTACTCTAGAGGAAAAACATGCTTCTATTGTTCCAATCCTTTTGGCTTAATGCAAGGAAGAAATAGCTGAGAACTCTTTAACAAAAGACTTCACTATCCCAGAGTTTCTAGAATCTCAGTCAATGGAATGATTTAAGCTAAGAATCTGTGGTAGGGAAGGAATGGATAGCAAGAGTGAAATCTCCATACCATGGGTTGGCTGATTTTGTTCTCTCAATGTTAAGTAACTAAATGACTTTTTGGTCTCTCAATGTTAAGTAACTCTCATTGCATGAAAAGAATAAATGGCTGTATAACCAATTAAAATGTGAAATACATTGCTACTAAATCCTAGGGTAATAGAAACAATAAGGTCACCATGGCTCTGTGCTTAAGGTTTTAATAAATGAAATCAAGTCTGAAATACTTTCCTGAAGGAGATAAGCTTGAAATATTTTCTAAAAATAACTTTATTTTTATAGAAGTGCATGCTCGTTGTTGAAATTTAAGAAAGAAGAAAATAAATATCACCCTGTATTAGTCAGCCAAAGGGGTGCTGATGCAAAGTACCAGAACTCTGTTGGTTTTTATAAAGAGCATTTATTTGGGGTAGAAGCTTACAGTCACAAGTCCCTGAAGAGTCCAACTCCAGTACCATAGGAAGTACTTTCTCACCCAAAATCTTTTGCCATGTGTTGATGCAAGATGGTGGGCAATGTCTGTGAGGGTTCAACCTTCCTCCTTCCTCTTAAGGCTCTGTGGTTCCAGCTTCTTCTCAGCTATAGGCAGGTATAAGACTCGTCACTTTTCCCCAGCCTCGTTTCTTTCCATGCTCAGCTGCTCTGGTCTCTTCACAAGGTCAACTGTAGACTATCAGGCTCATCTCTCTTCTCGGGGCCATGTCTATGGAGCACTCTTTCTTCCTACATATCTACTTCTGTTTTCCTTCTCTGTGTATTTACTTCCTGGGGCTCCAGCATCAAAACTCAAACTCTCTCCTCTGCCATGTCATTTTCTCTGTGAGTACCCGCCTACCTAGGGGCTGAATCAAAGCCCTAATCATTAATATAATCAAGTAAAAATGAAACCTCTGAATTTAATTCAATCTGATATGCCCAGAGGAAGAGACCAGTCTATAAACATAATCCAATATCTATTTTTGGAATTCATAAATAATACCAAACTGCCACACACCCCAAATTCCAACAATCAGAAATAACTCTTAATATTTTAGTACATATTTTTCCAAACATTTTATCAATATATACTTGTCATTTAAAAAAAATTGGATCAAACTTTTCATACTGTTTTAAATCATACTATTTCACTTACTCTATTATAAATATCTTTCTCATATCATTAAATATTAATTTGTAATATGACATTAAATGCTATAGGATATTCCATTGTATAGCCAATCCTTCTACATTTTGTGGATAATTTTGAAAGAGGAATGATGGAACACAAAATGGATAGCCTTTCTAAATAAAATTTATGTCATATGCTATAAGAATTTCATGGGTGGAGAGCGCAGTTTGAATGATTCTTTTTACTAGACAAACTGCAAAGCCTTAGCAAATAACTAATTTTAATTGAGTGCTTACCAGGCAAGCTTTAAGGACCTTTCATGAATAAATTCATTTATTCCTTATAACAACTTTACTAAACATCAACCACCCATCGAACAGATGAAGATACTTATGCACAAATTTTTAGTAACTTTCCCAAGGGTGGAGGTGGCACAGAATGCAGGAGTCAGACTTCAGGCCTTGCCCTCTTAATTACCATGGTACTGGAAGGGATAAAGGGCAGACATGAGCAGCCTTCATATCTGGTTGGTACTAATGTTACATTTCTAAGCTTACTAAACTTACTTCGGCCAGGATCAATTCAAAATTGATTATAAGTGACATACATCACTTTTCTTGTTAACCAGGAACCTTACTCCCCATAATACATTCCCGTAGAGGCAAAGTGACTCCTCCTTACCCCAGCTGGTCAGTATTTGGAGCATTTCTGCTTTTTCCTTTGCTCCTGTTACTTGATTTTCCTTAAAATAAGATGACTGGCTTACCTACTTGGCGGATTGGTAACAGGTAAAATCCACTGGGCTTTTGTTATCAGAAAGTGGAGTCACTGCATGGAAAGATAAGGGTCCTGCCTCTGCCCTACCTCTGCTACCTTCCTTCTTGGATAATTGTGAGCAAGCATTCTGAGCTTCAGCTTTCTGCCTGTCACTAGGTTCGTAAGTCAGGTGGATGCATATTTAGACCTGCCTTTCTTCAATTCAGAAGGAAGTAGAAAGACCAAATTGGGGCTCAGATCCTACCATAATTGTTCAGTCCAGGTTTAGCACTCTTTACCGATGATTCTTTGGGCTCAGTATAGCTGCTTGTTTCTATTCTCAGTTGGTTAGGACCTGAAGAGAGGAGGAGAGAGTAGTTGAAACCACAAACCTCCAGCCATTCTAGTTTGCTGAAATTTTTACTGCGGGACTGACTAACTGTGGGACCCTTTTGGGATCACAAATTCCTTTAAAAGTAAATAAAAGCTTCCTCCATCCTTACACACTTTTTTGCTGTTGCTGTTTATAGTTTATCCATAGATTCCCTGAAGCCCATTTGTTAACCACCCAAGAGTCCATGGACCAGGATAAAGAACGCTGGATTAAAAATGCCCTACTGTGTCCTACATATCTTGCCTTATTTTATTTTTCCCCCCTACACTCTAATGCATTCAATAATTGCTTGGCATTCTGTAAGACTGTAAGACTCAGCTCCAATTCTAAGGGTTTCTAAGTATGTAAAAACTCCTTCCATCCTAGCCCTAGCTTTGCTGCTGAACATAAGAATTCTTGGTGGAACATACAATAGGCAGGTTAGTTCATTCTTGGGAAGAGGGTTGGGGAAAATTCCTGAGACTAGGAATGTCAGTTGGAAGAAATAAATGAGTTTTGTAGTTTAGTGTACCAAGAAAGTGATGAAGTGAAAGAAGAAATATGTTTAGAAGGATTGGCAGGACAAGAAGGGTGCTGGACCCTGGAGGCATGAAGACATGTTTCCTTGTGCTATTGAAAGTGTACAACTTTCCTCATTGTGAAATATACCAGGGATAGGCAAGTAATCCAGAGATCAGGAGGGCCGACTTGAACCCTTGCTCAGCCCTAAAACAAAGGCCCTTTGAGATTCTGTATAAATCCTGAGTTCTTTTACATTCTTTCTTCAACTGCACAATTCATTTGATACAACTTCTTTCCAGGTAAGAGTTTCCTGAACTCTTTTTTTTTCCTTGCAGGATTCTCATTTTGCAGGCTAAGGATTAGACAGAAATTGTGCTTCACTTGTGATTAAATAATTAGTTGTATATCCAGAGTGAAATTTAGAATAGCCCTGTGGTATATACTGATATGATGTTTCTTGAAAAGCATTTTATATGTATTTAATATTCAAACATACTTATGAATATAGCATCTACATTCTTACATATCCCAGTCAGTGGGCATATACGTTCTTTCATTGCAGAAATATTAATGAGTGTGATATAGAATAAATCATTGCAAACATCTATGGATACTTGACCATAAAGGGGAAAGAGACTTTGGCAAGGGCCATATTCCAGGATGCTGGCTCTTAACGACTCTACCACAGCATCCATGTGAACATAGATTCCTAATAGCCACAGTACTTAGTTATTAAATGTTTACTGAGTTAATTAATTAGTTAAAAGAATTCTGAGATTCCAGTTATGGCCTGAAATCAGAGACCTATTAATTTCAGGTGCTTTTCTTAGATGGCTTGAGGTCATTCTTAGGTACCCACCACATGCTGGCAAGTGACTTGGCAGCCTGCCTTTTGGGCTTCCCCCGAGGATCATTTCAAGTACATGACTAATTCAATGGCAGTCTTGTAGATGGGCCAACAACATCAGTGCCAGAGACAAGGGATGGAGATGTGGCTCACTGAGTAGTCGTCAATTATAAGTGAAAAAGGAGAACCCTAATGGGCAGGATTCGATTAGAAACAAATCATGGACAAGAACAATAAAGCACCTAATTCAATCTCAGTCAACTGACTCTGTCAGTCAAGTCCCCAAGAGGACATTGGAGAACAAATAGCTGACTGTATTGGGGACTAGCTTTCTCGAAAGCATAAACCATGACCCAGGCAGGGTGCTAAAAGTCGCGGTGGGTTCTCAGTTCATCCTGTAACCTGTGCTTATTAAAAAGGCCAGTGTGCTGAGAGGGGCTTTCAAATGCTTGTGTCTGTTCCTGACCAGGTCTGGACTTGCTGCATGATATATATTTATCCTTCTGTATATCATTTCCCCTTACTTATAAAGGATTCGGCCCTCCAGTGAGAGAAGATGCTGCTGCGTTTAAAATCCTATGAACTTTGCACAGAGGAATGCTGGAAAGAACAGCAAATTCTGAGTCAGGGGATTTGGGTCTTGTAAACAGGTCCTACCTCTCACGGGCTGTAAGGCTTTAGATGGGTCCCTCTGCCTCATCCGAAAACGAGGGGCTTAGAAGAGATAACTGTGAGCTCTTTTATAATACTTAAATAATTACTTCGGAGCAGGCCAAGTTTGATTATTCCCGTTTAGAAAGGGGCCTGATCAAAATTATAGAAAATGTATCTAGTCTTCCTGGTTAGTTGGGGATGGAGTTCCTCCACCCAATTCCAAAAGGCAATTCATGAAAGCCATCCAAGTTAGGACTCTTTATTTCAGTTGAGCTGGGCTTGTGGCTCTTACCTACACTGTTTGGAAGGGTATCTAGATATCATGATACAGACCCAACACATTTTATTTTTAATATATGAGTAAATAAATAAATGGGGGCTATTTAACCCTCATAGAGGGAATGAATGACTTCTTGAGAATGTGAAATATGTAACAATAAAATTTTTTGCAGTCGGATTATAGACAGTGAAATAGAATGAAATGAGTACTAGATCTGTCATCAGAAGTCCTAGATGCAAGGCTTGGATGACCCCTGAGAAAGCCTTGGCTTTTAAAAGCTTCAATTTTCTCATTTGTAAATTGAGAATAATAACACCTGTACTATCTGTCCTTTCCCCCACCTCAGGATTCTGATAAGAATCAAATAATATCTGAAAGTGCTTCACAAACGATAGTGTTATAAAAATATTTGATGTCATATTGGGGGACTGACTCTATACCTTGAGCAGTATGATTGCTAGAGGTAATAGATTACTTCCCCTGGTATTTTTTTAAATATTATCTGTTTAATGCTTTATTAGTAAGTCACTTTAACTCATAATTAAAGAAAAAAGAGTTGTCTTCCAAAATTGATCAATTGTTTTCAAATACAATATAAATGACTACTTTCTCTGAAATATATTTTAATCAAATGAATAATGTATATAAGCATATTTGTTATGATGACATCAATATCTGAACATATTTAATTACCAAGAAGCTTCTTAAGGGCTTCTAAAATACATATTCTTAATCCCTTATATATGGTATATATAAGTTATTACCTTTCTTAAATAAAAAATATCCTAAATTTCATAACACATTTGGTTCCAAAAGTTTCTGATAAGGGATCGTGGACCTTTATTACAGTAAAAGGATGAAAGATAGCAATGATAGCAGCTCAGCCACATTGAAGTCTAATTTTTTTCCTTGAAAATATATGAAAACTTAATCACCAAATCTGTGTTGGCCTGTTGAGAAGCTCTTATCTTAGGCCAGTGGTGCTCAAACTTCTCATTTTTAAATTGTTCTTATAGACTGATTTACATTCTTTTAAAAATCCTTAGTGATGACAAATCTTCAGGCTTCTGTATGGATTAGATTCTTGGAAGCAAATCTAAAAGCAAATCTAGCGAAGAAATTAGACATTCAAGCTGAGAAACATGCTGTCATTTTTATTGTTATTGCTTTAAAATAAAAACGAATACCTGGTATAGGAATATTGACAAGGTGGAAGCCAATAAAATAGACTGCAATTAAATTTTTTCATAACTCACCAACTCGCTGATATAGTTTATAATCTCTACTTCATAAGATTAAGTGACTATTAAATATTATGGAATAAATTCTGTATAAGCAATAGCATCATGTTAAAATAAAAGTAAAACCTTGTTATTTAGGGTTGCCAGCTATTGTGTTCTGGAATATTAGCATCCTACACAGCAGAATTTTACTTAATTTTTCCTGATTTATAGTGGAAATTTTGTTTCTAGCCATGATGAAGTAAATAGTACTGAACTTGTCAATCTGAGTTAACAACTAGAACACTGGAAAAAAAAAATGAGACAATTCTTTTCAGACTTTGGCAACAGATAGCCCAGGACTGTGGTACTTGAAAGAAGGAAAACAAATAAGATGAATTTTACTATTGTCCTGGATTTCTGCCTGGAGACACTTTTTGTATCCTAGCACAGGAAGGGGAAAGCTAAGCAGAGCATGGCCATATCACTGAGTTAAAGAGACAGAGATTATAGTAAAAAGTGGCTGAGATAGTTGAAATTCATGGGGCAGTGTACCAAAGAGATGAAAGCTATGCAGAGAAAGAGGTCCAGAAATCTGCATAAGGGTGCCCTTAACCTCTGATTGAATATCAAGTTATGCATATTTAAGGCAAAAATCCATGAGGCCAGACAAAATAACAACTGCTGACATCTGTGATCTGTGAGTAGAACAATTCCCAGAGTTCCTATAGGGAAATTCATATCACTCACTATGGAAAGACCTAATTAAATCCTTGGGGCTCTTCAGATTATAGAGATTTTAAAGAATCACGCCTTAATTGTAATGCAAAATTATGTATGTATTTTAAGCTCACTCAAACAAAGCTTAAAAACAAGTCACAAAAGCTTCAAACTGATTCAAACTTAGTTGAATGCCACAAAGGGAAAAAAATCTTAAAAGACAACAAAATACAGACACTCAATAGTATAATATTAACAATGTCTGGCATCCAATCCAAACGTACTGAATTTTAAAGATTCATGAAACAAGGAGAAAAATCAGTCAATTAAAAACAGACATGAAAAATAGAAAAAACAAAAATAGACATGAAATAACAGAGATGATAGAATTAGGAAAGAAGGACTTTAAAGAAACTGTTATAAGTATATTCAAGTTCTTAAAATATAAATATAATAATTTATTCTGGGAATAGCACACATGATTATTAGTTCCTATTTTCCTCAGAACAGCATTATTTTGCTCAGGTTCCAATGGAAGGAAAGAACAAATATGTTTTCCCAATTTCTGTTTATTATTTCTCCCCAGACTTTTCCTTCTAATGACACTTTCTTTCAGAATAAGCTTATATATTAAACTAAATTTAATCTACTATCTTGTTTCAGGTACTATTTTATTTGAATAGATGACATCTCTGACAATTTCATTATTTTTTTTGGACTATCAGGTGTCTGATAAATAAGAAACAAGTGGACATGGACAGGTTTGTATGGTCATCAGATAGTTTAAATACACTGTTATTCTCCCCAAAAGTCCTATTCCAGATAGCACTTTCTTCCAAGGAATTTTATTTTCATAGCTCAAAGATTTGTTTGACTCCACCCAAGGCAATTGAGAAGGCTCTGCTCTAACTAAAATACATTTCTACCAGAACGTGGAGTACCATGCCTTACTAGTCCCCTCTGTTGTTTCTTCAACACTTTCAGGTTGCCCTTGAGTCATAGTGGAGCTCTGGGTTGAAGCATAATGCACAATATCAATTTTGCACTTTCCCTGTGCATCATAAAAGACTGGAGAAAATTAGTCTCTATTTCTTCATTTTCTAGCTGTACCTTAATTAAAGAGACTGTAGATAAATCCATGCTCCCTAATTCACTTTTTGTAGAATAACTTATGAATCAACTCTGTGAAAAATTCCATAAAAATAATCACATTCAACTCAATTTGACAAACACATACTGAGTACCTACTATTTGCTAGATAGCGTTAGACTGTAAAATTATAAGAAAGCAACAGTGTTTAGTTTTCAATTTTATAAAGGTAGTCCTGAACTTCCATACATTTAGTTTTCAAACTCCACTTTTCTGCATTCTAAACTGACATCCCTAAACTGGTTTTAATAAACTTTATTTCAACATTTATACATTCTAAGTTATTGTGTGACAGTGCTGCCTGTCAACAAAGAATTCAACTTTGTCTCTTTTGTTAGTATGGGAGTTTTTATTTGTGCCATTACTTAAATATTTTGGCAGTGGTTTTCATACAGTTTTCAAAAGTAGGATGTACCTCAGAAATATCTTCTAGGCAAAGGTGAGGGCAATTTGATAAGCTTCTATATCCTCTACCCTCATTTCAGTGAGGCATTGCTACTTCAATATGTGGGATGAATTGGGATTTCAAGAAGGCCCTCATTTAAATAACTTTTCCACAACTTAAGGAAAACTCAAAATCACCAATAGTATCTATGATGGTTAGGCTCATGTATCAACTTGGCCAGGTAATGGTGCCTAGTTGTTTGGTCAAGCAAGCACTACCCTGATTGTTACTGGGAGGACATTTCATGGACTTAAATCATCAGTGAGTTGATTGCATCTATGGCTTATTGCATCTACAATCAACTGAGGAGAATGCCTTCAGTGATGAGAGACAGCTCATCCAATCAGTTGAAGGCCTTCAAAGATAAGTGATTTCAGTAGTTAGGGAGAGAATTCCCATCTCTACTTCAGACAGCCAGTTTCTCTTAGGGAACTCATTGGGGACCTTCACTGGAGATCCTGGCTTGTATATCCTATGGAATTTGTACTTGTGCATCCCTATGGTCATGTGAGACAATCCTATAAAATCTCATAACATTTATAGATATCTCCTTTTGGTTCTGTTTCCCTAGAGAATCCTGACTAATACAATATCATATGTCTTTATCTTATAAAACATGCGGAAAATAGAAAGATCAAAGTGTCAATAACTTAATAGAACTAAGTAAAAGATGTACATTATTAGACTGCCAAAAATGGCACATTTTTAATACTGTTCAGACACTTAGGTGTATTGCCTTCATTTGGGAATAGAAAAAACAAAATTAATAAGTATCATCAAAATTATTTGAAAGAATAGTTTTATCAATTTTGAGGTATGTTTTCACTTTCTGGGAACAAAATCCTTCCCATATAATATAAAAGTCCCTGTTGGGCATTGTTATCTTCAACTTCAGTACACATTTTCCTTTAAAGCAAAAATTGAGATTGTGTGTACCAGGTAATGGAAAAATGCATCAGATACCATCCTTATTGAAAGTTTTTCCTCTTCTCATTTGGGAATAATACATTCCTTTTCCTAGATATGATGCACTAAGGGAGCATGACCAACTGTGGTCTCTTAGGGAACCTGTGAAGGTGATCAACAGTCCTCCACTGGGAGTAATAACTGGAGGAGAGAGATGAGGTGAGGGGCTTTCCTAATTAAAACACAAGTCATTTCAGGGTAATGTACTGTTTGAACTTGTTCAGGGAGAGCCAGCTGGTCAGTTAGATTATTCTGCCATACACAAATAAAGCTCTTCTGGGTAAATTGCAGTCCCTGGACGAAGTTTCCAATTTAAATGCAGAGATTGCCGGTGGCATTGGGGCACACTCAAGACCTCTGGCAACTAGTTTCAAGGCTCCAGAAGGTAAGGAAAAAAAATTAGAATGGAGCAAAGGGATTTGACGATAATTTCAGAAGTAACAAATATAGCAGTGGAGCGGGGGTGTTGTTGAGAGAAGGAGATAATGGGGAGAGAAGATGGAGACATATGAGGAAGGGATCAGTTAAAAGGGACCAACTTGAACGAGACTTGTCCAAATAATCTATTTCAGTTCCCTTTTGCAGATTCATTGACATTCTAGTCTTCTGTTGTCTTCAAATTTCCTCACTATATTCCTTGGAATAGCAAAGGAAGAGAATGCATGAGCTTTTTTAATTTTTTAATTTTTTGAGAAGTGAGTTTATGTGAGAATTTTCTCTCATGAGCTATTAGAAATATACAATACTAATACATGGTATTAATAATAGGATGGTTTGTGGGATTAATACACTAAATATAAACTGTAGACTATAGATAGCAGTAATACTGTGGCAATCTTCTTTCATCAATTGTAACAAATATGTCACAACAATGTTAGGTGTTGATGGTGGGCCAATGTATGGGGATCCTTCATTAGCTTTTTAAAGAGATTATTTCCTTCCAGAGGTGGCAACAAATACTGGTTTTGGTTTCAGACAGACCTAAAGAATAATCTCAAATCTGCCCTCTCTCCAGGTAAATTTTCTGGTTTAACCCCAAAGTCTCCCTCATTTGAAAGCCCGAGTAATGATAGTTACCACCCAAGATAGTTGTAATTCAATGCCATGCACACAGCAGACATACAATAGATAATAGTGAATTCATTAAAACCCTAAGCCAATGGCCAGCTGACGAGGTTGAATTGTTTTAACTAACTACATGTGTGACTTTGGATAAGATACACAAATTTGCTTAATCTCAGTTCCACGGCTAGAAAATAGGAACGAACATACTTCCTGAGGTTGTTTCTGGGATTAAATGAAAATTATCTCTAAAATATTAACCCCTAGATCTGACACATGAAAAGAATTCAGTAAGTATTAGCTCTTGTTATTCCTTTTCTCTGTAAATGACTACTGCTGTGGTATTCTTATTAAAGACTCAATTTTGACCTTTCGAGCAGTGTAATAAATAAGGCCGATCATGTAGCATGTTATCTCATTGTATTTCATCAAATTCCAAGTAAGCAGTGATGATGGAATGGGGGGTTGTTAGAAAATTTCCATGGTTCAGTATACTTTCCTTCCAGACACAGACCAAACTGAAAATAACAACTGAAAATACTTAATTTTACCGGACATCAAAATAAATGGACTTAAGTTTAAAACTGTCTCTAAGACTCTAATTTATTTTAAAATCAAATACAAATTATTGGATCACTTATTTATAAGGTAATTCAGTGATTGTAAAAGGAGGAGGATTTCTTGAGATCTGAAAACTGAAAGCGACAAAGGTTATAACATTTGCAATTATTTTTTTTTAATTTAAAAACTGTACTCATTGCAAAAGTTTGTTAAAGAGAGTTTTGTCTACTTGAACAAGTGCTGATCAAGAATGGAAGTATATGCTGAGTAGTTGCAGGGTGGGCATTGAATATTTTTTGTTTTGAATGGATGCAACCAGATATAGAAGGATCTAAATGTCAGGCAGACGAGTTTAGTCTTTTACTGAAGAGCTCTTGTGCTCTGGGTGTGGTGGTAGTGATAGAAAGGGAGACATGCAAATAAGATATTATCCAGAATTTCTCCATCCCATCCCTTTCAGTATACTAAGAAGATAGAAAATGATGGATAAAATTATTTTGAACCTTAGTAAGAAAATTTTACTTGGCTCTCTATTGACCCAATATGCAGAGAGACAAGTGATTTAAATGGTAGCATGCATTAGGAAAGAGGAGGGAACAGAATTTTCCCTCTTTCTGTTTGGAGAAATTTGTCTCTTGTATGTTTTAACATAACCAGGGTTCCAAAAGGCAGTATACAACCTGGGCTGTGACTTCTACAAGAGCTCACTGGTGTTGATTCCATCACCAGACTCCTGAAATCTGCTCTACTCCTGTGGTTCCTGTAAAAAAATGTGTGAGTGTGTGTGTGTATTTTTAATATTTTGCACTGTTCTCCTAGTGACAATAATCCTTCCCTTTTTTTATACATAGGGCAAAAATGGCTTCCTAGTCTTCCAAGGACAATGCAAGATGTTTTAAGAATGGATTGAAGGAAGCTATCAGCAAAGAGACAAAACTGATTCTTCTTTTGACAGCTACACTTGAGCTACAGGCTAGGCAGCTGAAAGCCCAACTTAACAGAATGATAGAAATGAATAAATTTTTAGCTTCTGCAAGACAAGTATTGCTCTAAGCATTTACATGTATTCATTTATTTAGTCCTTACACTATATCTATAAAATTAATGCCATTATTTCAATACGATGAGGAAAATGAGGCAGAGAAAGCCTTAGAAATGTCATTAAGATCACTCAGAACCAAAATTTTAAAATATATGTGTTCAATGAATAATAGTATCAAGTAGAAAGAAAAAATAAAATATTGCTAGAACATATTCAAGTGAAAGGGTTATTGTACAAAAAATATACATTTTACTACTATTTCTTACCATGTTAAGTTAGGCACAGCAATACGCTGATGGAAACTTGTTGAAAGTTCTGGGAAACCACATGAAAAAAATCATAATATGATTTGGTATTGAAAATATGAGGTGGTATTGAAAGCATCTTTAGTGCATTGATGCATATAAACAATAATCTATAGGTAATTATGAACCAGAATTGACTTGACTTATAAAGAAACCAGTCTAAGTCAGTTATGACTTATGAGGGCTTTTTCGTCCACAGCTTCAAATAATAAAAACAGCCTCATTGGTTGAGAACATACTCTCTACCAGGCACTTCTCTAAGTGCTTTAAATGTATCATCTTTTTTCATCTTCATTTCAATCCTGTGAGTAGGTACTATTATTCTGTAAACTATTATTTACAGATGAAAAAAATCAGGGTGGGGAGAGCTTAAGTAGTTTAAACAAGATATTATGGCTAATAGTAAGTAGAAAGGCGGGGATTGAACCTGGCAGTCTAATTCCAGAACATGTGTCTTTAGCAACTACATAATGTCACAAATTAAAAATGAATGAAAGTGCTGGGTTTGGCGTCATGGTGAGGGGAGCTTGGTTCACAAGAATGGGCTCAAAGACCATACAGAGTACTAAAGAACCTTTTTACAAAAACTGCTCACTGGCTGGGACAGAACATTGGCTTTTGTGACAAAATTCTTAGAGATATGGTTCTATGTACTTACTTAATTACTGAGGATTTTGGTTCCTGTTTTGAAATGGCCATCCTTTTTTTCCTCACAGAATTCTCATCACTGCTTGCCTTGGTAATATTGTATGGATGTCTTCTGGTGTGGAGGGGATATTTCTCCTCAAAAGGCTTTGCTGCTAGGATGTTTAGTAGCCTTTCTCCACTTTCTGTTCCCTAGCGTACCCTTGCTTTATGATGCAGCATTTCAGAGTCTGTGCAAATTACCACCACTGTTGTAATTACAGGGCACAATCTAGTTTTATGTAATATAATCTTATATGTGTGAAGGTTTGAAGCTGAATGGACTCTGGAAAATTATGTTCTTAAAGTTAATGCATTACTATGGGTATAAATCTATTGTAAGTAGGGATTTTTTATTAGGTTACTTCAGTTGGGGCATGGCCCAGTATAGTCTTAATCCACTTATGAGAATCCTTTATAAACGGGATGAATAGGGAGAGAGAAAAAGAGAAAGCCAGGAAAGCAGGAAGCTGAAAGCAATGAAACCTGGAGGAGAAGAGAGAGACCAGCAGACACTGACATGTGCCTTGCCATGTGACAGAGGAGTCCAGGAACACCAGCAGCTGGTCTTTGGGGAGAAAGCGTCACCTGATGATGACTTAATTTGGAGATTTTTCTCAGCCTTGAAACTGTAAGCTTTTAAATATCCCCAATTTAAAAGTCAACCCATCTTATGGTATCTGCTCGAGCAGTTAAAGCAAACTAAAACATCATGTTACACAATTAAAGAATTTAAGTAATTAAACATTCTTTTCCAAGCACAACTTTTGACTCCCCTTCCAGCATAGAGCTCCTCCTCTGAATCCTCCACCCACATATGGCAAACATTTTGAAACACTTGTCTTTTTAGTGCACTTGACTTGCAAGTCTTAGGTTGGACACTTCCTTTCAGATTCCTAAATCCTTTACAAAGTGGGGATACTACCTCTCTTTGGGCCACAGATGCATACCCTTGCTCTCTGGACCAAGTTGTTCTACTCAAACGTCTGTCAGATCTGTCTAGTGCAGTGCTGCTTGGGCTGAGGCATACTGGGAATTCAGGCAGGAAGCAGAGAATGTGTTAAAAATAAGTTGCCCCAATGGGAGATAAGGTAAATATTGACTCTGTAGGGGGCAGCTTCTGGGTGAAACATGCCATCCAATTTAGTGTCGAATCAATGTCATTGTCCAACAGAAGATGAGCAGGGCTGAGAAACTTTGGGATATTTATTGTTCCAAGCTTTAAATGTGTTTTGGCCAGTTCCTTAGGGAGGTGTTAATTTGAGTTGGCACATTACAATTAGATTAGAATCAGAGGATCATATACCAGCTGGTCATCCCATAGAGAGCCAGGGAAGCAGGTAGCTGGAAAAAGAATTAATTCAACAGATGCACCACATAAGAAGATAGTCAGATGCTGGTCAATGACCAAGACAGGACTGGATTAATCCCCAAGGTTTATCAGGGACAGAGAAACAGCTGTTCTTCCAGACCCTACTTTCAGAGAATGGGAGCAAGCTGTCTTTGACCCAAGGGTTGGGTAAGACTGAGTCCACAGCTGGAGTAACAGTGAGAGGAAGCTAGGACTGACTAGTCTTTCTAACTCATGTTCTGTCAGCCCCAAGGAAACCTCCTAGAAGCCTGCCTTCTCATCCTTCTAGATAACTTCAGTTTCCCACATTCTCACTTTGAACTAGTCCAGCTCCTTAATCCTCTAGCTGTCCTTATTTCCTTGAATTTGTTTTAATGCTTTTCTAGAGATCTTATTCCCTGCCCTCTAGGGCTTTGTCTATTAAATTTATTTTTCAGAACAATGTATTATCTCTGAAAATGCTTGAGCTTCTTCTCCATAATGTCTACATTTTTCTACATCTTTCTTCTTCAGAGTTGTTCCCTTTTCCCCAGATTACCCAATTTACCTCAGACTTGGGGCTGCTACCTCCTCTTAGGGGTCACCACATCACTCTAATTCTCTTTTGTGACAACCTCCCATTACACATCAATGCTGTGATGACATCTCAACCACTATTTCACAAACAGAACACATCACCTTTATCCTAAAACTGCTGTGTTCCTCATTTTTCTTCATTTTTACCATGTCTCCCTCTCTTTTCTCCTTTCTTCCATTCAATGCCAAATTGATCATACTGAATTAATCTGAATACAACTTCTTGCATTGATTCCTTATTTTTCATTACAAATGTAACTTCCCAAGTTTAGCCCTAGTTATCTTTTGCTTAAACAATTTCAAAGACTTCCAATGAATCTCTTGCATCATGACATCTCTCCTCTCCCCCCAATTAATCTTCCACAGATCTGCCTGGTCAGTATTTACTGGAACAAATCACTGATCATATAATTTTCCTGCTTAAGTATCCAATGCCATTATTCTCTAATATTCCTTAAATGACCATCTATTCTTGCATATTCATTATCTGCCTGAAAACCTAAGGTGGAAACAAATATAATCCTGCAAATATCACTCCAGTGTTACACTTCTGCACCCATCCTCTTCCTTAGCTTCACTCTAGTGTGTAAGGTGCCCTATTTCTACTCTACCACCACCACTATATAGCACTGTAACTACTCAGCAGTGAGACTATGAAGTTTTTAAGTCAAGGTCAAGGTTCTAATCCTTGACTACCTCTGTGTATTTAGAATAATCTGGCTTGTGGAATTAAAACACTGATTGTCCTTATTCAGTGCTTAAGCATGCCTAGAAGTTCCTTTTTGGGAACTGTGGTATATAGATGGTTTTCCAAGACAAGTGTGGGCTGGAACAGTATGCCGGATCATTGTGAGAAACTAGCCTTTGCACATCTATCCAGTATTCCTCCAACTTGTTTTTACCAGGAATGTTAATATAATAAGAGATTCAGAAATGTTCTGGGTACCTTCATATTTCCCCACCCCTTCCAGGAAGTGCTGTCATTGTGGGTACTTACCAGCTTCAGTGGACTGTTCCCACACTGTCAGGCAATGAATCATGAAAGGTACCAAGAACGTTTTTACTTCAGACACATTCCCCCTGGGACCTTATGCATGTATACAAGGCTACTAGTATCTTATTTAGTATGGGACTTGATGAGCTACAAGAAGAAATACATTCCTAAAGCTGAGGTGGGAGTGGGGGGAAGGGAGACAGAAAGAAAAAAACCTATGAGCTTTACAGTTTTATATATGTAATTAAAACTCCCTTAAATCTGGGCAAATTGCCACCTTCGTTTAATTCTTTACCTTGCCAACTAAAATGCTCTGCGATTCCCCTTAAGTTGTTGATAGACTGTTTAAACAGGGCAACGTGCCCATCTCAGCTCAAATCATTGCTTATGGCCCTGGGTCTTAGCCTTGCCAAAGGAAGGTGTGGCTTTAGAAGAGTGCATCTAGTTCACAGTCTTGAAGTCTAAGAATACAAGACATCAAAGGAGCCATGCTTCTGTACATGGGAACAATAAGTGGGGCCTGGCACAGGTAAGTAGGAGGCGTGCCACCTATAAATGGGAAGGTGCAGGAGGCTGCAAAATGAAGATGTTAGAGAGAGAGAAGGAGAGAGAGAAAGCAGGTCAAAGGCTCTGAGAGCTTTGATTTCCATGTTGGGCACATTTACTTATGTTTGTGCAACAAGCCTCACTCTGAGCCAAGAGCCATCCAACACCAGCAGACTTCGTGCTGTGGTTTGGTCATCATTTAATTTGAGAACATATAAGTCCTGGCCTGATGAGCTTTGTTAGTGAAAGGTGATGTGTGATCCAGTCAGGTGGGGATCAACATGATAAGCTTTTGAACATTAGCTTGACAGCAAGGAAGAGAAAAAGCACCAATAATTAAAATGGTTTTATTTTTTTCTAATTTTAAAATTAAACAAGAACCATGTTTCAAATCTCTTTTCTGATGGGTCATATTAAGGACATGTAGACAAAAAGTTTCTGCTCTAAAGGTTTCCTCTAAATCCTTGTACAGTCATAGAAGTTAATTTGATAAGAATTCAAAATTTTCTCTTACCCCAAATGAAGTCACATTAACATTAATACTCATTAGGGGAGGCCACATAATTTGTGGGGCCAAGCACAAAAGGAAAATGGCTCTTCTGCCCCTTCTATCTGAACCTATAGTTAGTATTAGACTTGATAAGTGTATGTCCAAGAGAATTAAATCTTTGGGCTGTCCATGTGCCAGTTGGACCCTGAATTTCAAGAGAGATTGCAACACCTACCCTCCAGTTCATTGGACTCACCCAAGACAACTAACAAGGAAGTGATGATGGACAATGCCCATCCCAAGGAATCAAGGAAACCTGCAACTGCAAGCAAGATAGTCCTATCCATCTGCCCCATGGGATCTAAGCCCCCGCTCAATTAGAGGTGGAATGACCATCACCATCCCAACATCCTCAGGATTGGGGAATGAATGATGGACTAAAGTAGACTTACTGTTATTCTACTATAGACTTATTGTGATTCTAGCAATGGAGGAACTTTTATCATTGATGAGGAAGCAGTGGCCACTGGAGGTTCTGAGGGGAGGGAGAGGGAAAAACATGGGGGCATTTTCGGGACATTGAAATTGACCTGAATGACGTTGCAATGGTGGATACAGGCCATTATATATTTTGTCATAACCTACAAAGTTGTGTGGGACAGAGTGTAAACTATAATGTAAACTATAATCCACACTTAGTGGCAATGCTCCAATATGTGTTTATCAATTGTAACAAATGTACCACACTAATGAAGGATGTTGTTAATGTGGGAAAGTGTGGAGGTGTAGGGAGTGGGGCATATGGGAATCCTCTATATTTTTTTATGTAAAATTAATGTAATCTAAAACATTTTAAAAAATAAAAAAATATTTTAAAAAAGGAAGAAAAAATTGCTATTAAGAATAAAACAAAAAGCTTTTTCATTTCTTCTCCTGTCACTCTTTTTACTTGTCTTAATGTTCTAAAATTTGCAATTTATTTTGCTTCTAAGTAAAGAAAAAATTTCAAAAATAAAATTATTAACATGAATTTTACCATTCATCTTTATATCGGGCAATGCAAGTTTAAAATGCAAATATAACAGTATTTATTTTGTATGCAGAATAACCAAAAGTACACTGTGATGGTTAGGCTAATGTGTCAGTTTGGCTAGGCAGTTGTGCCCAGTTGTTTGGTCAAGCAAGCACTGGGCTAATTGTAATACATGAATGTTTATGGGCTTTAGTTATCAGTGAGTTTACTGAATAGATAGCTGTTTACATCTACTATAAACCAGGGAGATTGCCATCAGCAATGAGTGACATTTTATCCAATCAGTTGAATGCCTTAAAAGGGAAGTGATCTCAGCATTCAGAGAGAATTTCCCAGCTTGTCTTTGGACAGCCAATGTCACCCAGAAACTCATCAAGGACCTTCAATAGACTTTTATCAGAGCCCCTGGTTTGCAGCCTGCCTGCGGAACCTGGACTTGTGCATCCCCACGGTCATGTGAAAGACTCTTATAAAATCTCATGCTATTTACAGATAACTTCTGTTGATTTTGTTTCCCTAGAGAACCCTGACTAATATATACACAATTCTTATTTTGTAGCCCAAACACACATACACATTTTGCTCTTACCAGAACAGTGGAGATGCTGCATAAGCTAACAGCTGTTTTTGTTTCACTTCTTTACATGCATATATTCTATCAACACTATCTTTGGCTTATTAATGAGTAAGGAAGGACTGAAAGGCAGAGAATTATGGGTTGCCTTGTCTTTCTCCTTTCTTCTTTGTCATCATTTTCAGTATAAGTGATTAGCTAATATATGAAATTAACACAAGAAAGAAAGAATGCTGTGTACATTGTACTGGGTTCCTTGGGATTCAAAAAAGTCCCACATCTCAGCAGTCTAGTCACAATTTAAAGGAAAAAAAAAAAAAAAAAAAAAGCAAACAAAAACAAGAGTTAAACTACTTAAGGAAATGCAAAGATGGGGGATGTACCAGAAGCCAGTATGGTGTGTTAGGTCAGGTCAGAAGTATTCAGAAAGCTGCAAGATTTCAGAGGAGAGAGAGAAAATTGGGAGCTGGAAAGGCCAGCATCATCAAAAATATCATCCTCATCGAGTGTTCCACAAGAAGAAATGATAGTCTCTTAGATGAGACAAAGTTTGGATCTTGGTTAGGATTTGGAAAAGTAAAGAGAGAAAGAATATCCGAGGGTAGGGCTAAGGTGATGAAAAATTAGGATAGAAAGTCTTGGGCCAAAAAGTGCAAGACCCTACCTAAGGTGTTTCAGATTTATTACTGTAACTATTATAGTTATTAATAATAAAGTAATAAGAGCTACCATTTGTTGATTCCTTATTCCAAGTTGGAAACTGTCACCATCCCTTTACATACATTAATTAATTTCTTTAATCTTCGTGACAAGATATGAGTTAGGTACTGTTCATAAGTCTCTTTTTTATTAGAAGAAGAAATTATGCTAAATAACTTGCCCATGACCTCACAGCTAGTAAACAGCAGAGCTAGATTCTTTGGGAATAAATAATTGGTACATTCTAAGCAGAGGAGTGACAGGATGACAGGGGTCTAAAACTGTCAGTGCTGTGCAGGACCCATGGGGTGGGACTGTCTGGAAGCATCCATTCAATTAGGACAATATTGATATAATATAGATGTGATATTTTAAAAGGGAAGAGCAGTGGGAATGGAAAAGGAAAAGAAAGATGCAAGAAACAATGCAAAAGAAAAATCAACAGGTTTGAGGACTAGTTGTATTGTGAGCCAAGAGACAGCAAAGAGTGAAAGACTGTTAGTTATAACAGAGGTTGCAAAGTCACAGCCTACCCACTGGGTAGACCTGTTTTGTTTGGGAACTTGGGGGTAGAATTACTTGCCAACATTTAAAAAATAAAAGAAATATATATATATAAATATTGAATTTTGGTCTATTATTTGTTTTAAGTGGAAAGATTTGGCAACATTGGGCCATCATTTAGTTACGGTAACCATCTGCCTGACTCCCCTACCTTTAGCTTTTAGTTGATTCCTGTTCTCTTGACTTCACAGAGTCCTACTGAATACATTTCATTTATTTTTATAAAGGACATTTGCATTTTTATACATATTTATAAATATCTCGTTGAAAAAAATTAGATAATTTATGTGAAAGTGCTTTGTGATTTGTAAATTATAAAGTAGTTTATAAATAAAGGTATGGTATTATTCAAGTATATTAATCTGACCCTGTCACACTTTGTGAACAAAAGGACCAGCCAACAATTTAGTGGAGTAAAGAATTTATCCTTTGGCACCAGCAATTCCTGTTAGTCTTACATTTGTCGATGTATTCATTCATTTAACAAATTTAAATCTTCTAGTCACATGAGTTACAATGGCATATAAGATAAAGTCCCTACTCTCAAGAAGTTTATAGATTAGTGTAGAAGAAATGAAAAAGATAAAAATTACATATTAAAGATGAAGGTAACCACCACACCCCAAAAATGATAAGATCAGAATGTCAAAATATAAATGATATATGAAATAAAAACATGATAATATCAGAAAATAATAGGGGCTATGAAGAAAATAAAGCATATAGAACAGAGTAGTGTAATTGAGAGTGACTATGGAGAAGCACACTTCAGTAAGGTGGTCAGGGAAGGCCTCTCGGAGGAGGTCACAGCTGAGTGAAAATTTGATTGATAAGATGGCAGTCATGGTGATGGGTGCCACTGGTCCCAAAAGCCCAAAGGATAGAACAAGTTTGAGAAACAAAAAGCCCAGTTTGGCTGGAGGTTGGTGAGGGAGAGGGAAAGCTGCATGAGTTGAGGTTGGGGAGTTGGACAGGGTTAAAAAAACAAAATTTCTCTGCCCAAATAACTCATAGTCTTGTTGAGGAGGAAGACATATAAATAAATATTTATACTACATTAGAGCATGATAAATACTATGATAACATCCCACACTGGTGATAAGCCAGAACAGAAGATCAGCTATCCCTCCTGGAACTTGACAGGGTCTTTACTTTTCCCCTTCCCTGACCACCATAACACCCTTCCTTCTTCCAGAACCCTTCTTCTACAGACGTCCAAGGCAATCACTACTCCCCAGGTAATCTGAGCACTCCTCTGAACTGGCAAGCAAAGAACTGAGCTCATTGCCTGTAGATCACTTTGAGCCCTTGGGAAGAAAGGCACTGAGTAAACAAGGCCTGGGATTATCTCAGTGTGGGTAAGATCAAAGCACTTTACAAACATTTACTAATTGAGCATATCATATTGCAGATTGTCAATGTAGTAATGAGTTTTGGTTAAAGCTCTTTATTTCCTTCTAAAAGGCTTGTCTATTCTTTGAAGGTCTGTTCTATATGGACTTAGAGAGAAAGCCAAATTTGTCCTAGACCTGCCTTTGCAACTCCTAGAGAGCTTTATCTCCAGTTGGGAGAGGAAGGACAGAGGACTGAGAATGGCACTTGACAGAGCGTTGGGTTCCTTCTCCCAAGGTATTTTTTGAATGTTTGGAGTTAGAGGTCTCTGTTAATGAAATCAAGATCATGGGGTTAATACTATGTTGACCCATACTCTTTGTCATTGTTCATAAACTCAGAACATACTTTTAATCTTGGCCAACAGTCTCACAAATCTATTTTATCCTAAAGAGTCTGGGACAGAGCACACAAATAGATCCCTTCCTCAAAATCACTCATTAGCTAGTTGAAAATACAGGTTCCTGACACTCTCTCTGGAGCTATTGAATTAGAATGGTAAGAATCTACATTTTAATATGCTTTCTAGTTGCTTCTTATGCATATGCAGTAAAAATCAACTCAAAGCTAAGGTCGATTCAATTCCATTCAGTACATATTTATTGAGTGGCTATGAAAGGCAAGGCACAAAGTCAGATGCTGCTCAGGACACAGAGAAAAAGCAAGATCCAGTTCCAGCTTGGGAAATATATATTCCTGCAGGAGATAAAAAGATAATAAAAAGGAAGGTGATTTTAATACAAGACAGAACATGAAATAGATATGCAGGATATAATAATGGCTAAGAGTAAGTAGGAAAGGATGATATCCAGTTGGGGTCCAAGTCCAGTTGGACTTGGAAGGATGTTGAAGACTTCAGCTGATGCAGCCTAATGCAGAAGCACAGGCTTTGGAGTGAGAAAGGCCTGGATCCTGGTCCTGGCTCTGTTAGCTCATGTATGATCTTGGACAAGTCACATAATACCTTTGTCTTAGTTTATTCATCTATAAGATGAAGTGGCTGGCAAGATTATTGGAGGTTCCTTCTAGTCAAGACTTTATTGATTTAAGGTTATTTGCCTCTGTGATCTAGGGGTAGGTATTATATATTTTTAGACTGACTGTGATATGTAGAATGAGGTTGGCAGTGAGAGCTGTGTACCTGATACAAGAGATGTGTTGAGGCTAGAACCCCCTTAGGCCGTGCTCCCAGACAGGTTTGGTGAGACATGCTGCTGGTCTAGTGGCTGTTACTGCTGGTTTTAAAGTTGTTTACTTCTTGTTAAGTACTCACAGTAAGAAAAAATTCAGAGTTCTATTGCTGCTGCCACATCATTATTTTTTCTCCTAGAAACAAGCAAAATTTTCTCACAAGAGAGGTCATTTAAGCTTCTAAAACCAATGTTGAACTAAGGAATAAAAAACTCTGGAGGATTCATTCTGAGTGGAACCTCTGCTGTGTGTGTGCATAGACCCCAAGGGGGACAGAGCTCAGGTATGTAGAGATTAAGTTTACTGTGTATTTACCACAGCAGTTTCTTCTCCTCCAAATTTCTTTACCACCCAGACCATGGTGAAAAACCTTTTTTTCTTCCTCCTGTCATTTAAGGGATGGAAGCTTTGTTGGGGATAGTGGGAAGATCTGTAAAGTTAGGCTGATGGATTATTCTAGCGCAGCTTCTGGGACATTCTGGAGAATGAATACCATCTTCCTGAATGAACAAGTTGTGTGTATTTAATCTAAAGCGATTGATCCTGCATAAAGAGAGAGTGTAGGGGTCAAGTCTTCTAAGCTTTTGGGGGTAGACTGCTTAGTCTTGAAGCGTTTGGACTAATTTCAAAGTTTCCTTTCTGAGGATTCAGAATGTCTTGAGAGAAGTTGCATGCTGATAAATATTTTACAATTGACTGGGGGAGGGAGGGATTCTTGATTTGTAGACTTTGCCAATTTCATTGGTGTAAATATTCCCACCATGGCCAATTTCAAGCTACCAAAGTGAGGTCATTTTGCAAAACCAGTGATGTCTAGTGCAAAACTAAGATTGAATATTTAGCTGAAAGGTTGGATTTCTGAGAAAGGTCAAACCAGAATTACCTTTAAGTGACAAAGGCCTGTCAGCACTGGGCCTGTAACTGCTGAGTTCAGTCATTCTGAATCAGGGTCTGCTTGACTGAGGTCAATGGTAACAGGTAGAGCTTAGCCACCAGTCTTGTGAACTATTCTTCAGGGACATCATTTCCACCTGGTTCTGGTCACTACTGTTGTGGGTAATTACTGTTCCTATTTAAAATTATTTAAAATTATTCTGAGGAGGGAAGCGGATGTGGCTCAAGTGTTTGAGCTCCCACCTACCACATGGGAGGTCTCAGGTTCTGTTCCCTGGGTGCCTCCTAAAAGAAGACGGGCAAGACCATGAGCTGGTGCGACGGGCTGGAGCAGTGAGCTGACACAACAAAATTATGCAACAAAGAGACACAAGGAGGAAAAAAAAATGAGAGATACAACAAAGCAGGGAGCAGAAGTGGCTCAAGCGATAAGACGCCTCCCTCCCACATGGGAGGTTCCGGGTTCGGTTCCAGTGCTTCCAAAAAGAAGACAAGCACATAACAAACAGACACAGCAAGTGCAAAAATGGGGGGGGGGACATGAAATAAATAAAAATAAATAAATAAACTTCTTAAAAAAAAATTATTCAGAGAAATTGAGTTGGGTCATGGGGGTGAGGGAAAGAGGATAGGCTGAGTCTTTTTTTTAGCATTGTGAGGTTGAGTCTTGTGGAAGATCCCTGAGTAGTCATATATACAGATGGAAGTTCTTTGCAATGGACTCCATAAAGTTATTAAGATATAAAAATCTCACTATCAATATCAATATTTGGACAGTGTTATATATTGAGTCTCTCTGCATATGTTATCAACTTTTTTTTATTTCAGAAAGTTAAGTAATACATACTCATAGAAACAAAAACAAAACAGAGAGCTACAAAGTAAAAGTAATATCCCTTTCCTTCCCACCTCCAAAACAACACCTCAGAATTATCTACTCTGAATAATTTGGAATGTATAATTCCAGATTTATTCCTATTCTTATTCAAACAAAGATACAGGGCTTTTAGTTATTTTTAAATGTTTGTTTCTTTGATATTGTGCAAAAATGAGACCATATTACATATAGTTTAAATTTTGCTTTTGCAATTAACACAATTGTAGACATTTGATATTATTTATGAATTCCAAAAAGAGATATAGATTATGTTTGCAAACTGGTCTGTTCCTCTGGGCGTGATACCCTTTGATTGTATTAAATTCAAAGGTTTTAAGTTTACTTGATTAACTCAAGATTAGGCCTTTGATTTGACCACGTCATTAGGGCAACTCAGGATTGAGTTCCCGCCTCCTTGGTGGGTTATATAAATGGACACTCAGAAGAAAACACACAGAAGAAGAGGGCACCATTGACACAGAAGAGGAGAGAGGTTTGATCATGTGACCTGGGAAGACCCGGGAAGGGCAAATGTATCATTTGCCTGATAGTTTGCAGCTGAAGAGAACAGAACAGTTGATTCCTATGCCAGTCTACAGCTGAGATCAAAAGAAGCTGGGCCCATGGAGCCTTAAGAAGAAAGAGGAAGGCTTAACCCTCACGGATATCTTGCTTCAACACATGGCAACAGACTTTGGTGAGGAAGTAACATTGGATTCTTTAGGGCCTTGTAACTGTAAGCTGCTACCCAAATAAATACCCTTTATAAAATTCAACAGATTTCTGGTACTTTGGCTAATACAACAACACATAATGGGTGTTTTTTTAAATTATTTCATGCAGATATATAGAGCTTATTTTAATGGCTACTTAAAATCCCAAATAGGGGAGCAGGTGTAGCTCAGTGGTTGAGCCCCTGTTTCCCATGTACAAGGTCCCGAGTTCAATCCCCAGTGCCTCATAAAAAAAAAAAAATTTAAAAATTTATCCAAGTAATAACATGGAGGTGGTACCATTTAGATTGTTTCCTATTTTTTTTTTTTTTTGACAATTATAAACAATGCTGAAATAAGTAATTTCATAAGGAGTGGTGTATTAGTCAGCCAAAGGGGTGCTGATGCAAAATACCAGAAATTGGTTGGTTTTTATAAAGGGTATTTATTTGGGATAGAAGCTTACAGTTACCAGGTTATAAAGCATAAGTTTCTTCCTTCACCAAAGTCTGTTGCCATGTGTTGTAGCAAAATAGCTGCCTACATTTGCCAGGGTTCAGGCTTCTTGGATTCCTCTCTTCCCGGGGTTGCATTTCTCTCTGGGCTCAGCTCCTCTGTTTCCTCCACAAGGTCAGCTGTAGACTATCAGGCAAATGGCTTGTCTCTTCCCAGGGCCTTCGGTCCTTCCTCATGACCAAGCTCCTCTGTGTGCTTGCTTCCCTGGGCTCCAGCATTAAAACTCAGCTTCAGCACTCCAACTCAAAATCTCCAAATCTGTCCTTTGCCATGTTTTTTATCTTTGATTCCCCACCCACCAAGGGGCGGGGCTCAATGCCCTACTGACATGGCCCAATCAAAGCCCTAATCATAACTTAATCATGCTCAGATGAACAGACCAGTTTACAAGCATAATCCAGTATCTGTTTTTGGAATTTAGCATTATATCAAACTGCCAAACTGCTACAATGGGATAACTGGTTTAGTTTGGTGACTTCTCAGAAGATAGATTGAGTTCAAATCCTGGCCTTCCAACTACTAGCTGTGTGACTCAAAGTTACTTATCCTCTTTTTACCTCAATCTCATATTCTGTAAAATTGAGGTTGATAATGATAGTACCTGATGCTGTCATATGGATTAGAAAAATTAACACATGTGCTGAAAACAAACCCTGCACATAAAAAGTCCTCAATAAATGTTAGCTGCTATTATATGTATCTTTACACACTCCTAACTAGAAGTGTGTAACTAGATGTGAATCAAAATTTGCACAATAAACTCTGGCAAGCTTGAAGCTGATTCCAACACACCACTACTTGAGGGCATTCTCAGTTCCACACCTAAGGTGTACACATTTTATGTTTTGACAGAGAATGTCAAATTATCCCCAGTCCCTAGTGTTGTACCATTTTGAATTCCAACCACAATGTAAAGTGTGCCCCTTGCTAACACTAGAGATTTTCAGTCTTTAAAATCGTTACCAGTTTGTCATAATTCATATCATCAGGTTTGACTCCTCATCCAAAGGAGGAGGTATCCAGGGGAAACAATTACTAAAAGAATCACAAAGAAAGGGTTGGGGGGAGGAGGTAAGAATTTCATATGTCCCTTTTATTAGGGAAGCAGGATCTTTAATACTGAGAGAGCACATTGCTTCTGCTGCAGTTGTACAACTCAACCTTTCTCCAAGTCATATGTTCAGGTGGGAAGAGTTCTTTACCCCATTCCTCCTAGTCTGAACCATGTGTGCTCTACATTGGAGGGCAAATACAATCATAAGTAGTTTGGGATTATTTTACCAGAGTATCTGTATCAGATACTTGCAGGTAGAGGCTGTAGTACTGAGAGTTGCTCAAATAGGAGTAACATGGCCTCACCTCCCTCTCCAAAGAGATCATATTTTTCCAGGCATTCCTTGCCAAGGCAGGTTGGTCAGGTTATAATTGTCACTCATCACTCCTCCCACATGTGTTACCTTTCACTTTATTTTGTGACGTGGTAGTTGCACTATGGGGAAAGAGAAGCAACTACATTTCTCAGCATCATCCTTAGACAGTAGAAACTATATTCACAGACCTGATCCCATGACACAGTTCTGTGATAGAATGCTTTTTAGAAGCCTGCTATGCAATAGTTTCTTAGCTGCTAAAGATAAAACCATACATTGGTTTAAAAAAAAAAAAAAAATTAAAAAAAAAAAACCAAAAGATGGAAACTTACTGGCTCATGGTTTTGAGGTGCAGAGAAGTCTAAAATTGAGGCATCAACAAGGCAATGCTTTCTACCTGGCAATGATTTCTCCTATAACATAAGTTCTTCAACAGTTATAAACCTGTCCATATTATTATTTAAAAATTTTAACCTATCACTAGTTTGGAGTCACATAGCATTTCAAGAGATTCCTTTCTACTGTGTGCTTGACTTTCAAGATTCTAACTCAGCACTACTTGAAAGAAGCCTGTTATTTCTTCCAAGCACGTGAAAAGCTCCATCTCCTTTTGTGCAGAGTTTCAAATATATATGAGCTCTTTGACTCTAAAAGCAACCCAATATAATAGAAATTAATTATAACATAATTCTTTTTTTAAGAATAAATGTGATTTTATTTTATATTTAAATATATATTTATATATTTTTAAAGATACTTAGATTGCACAAATGTTACACAAAAATATATAAGGATTCCCAAATGCCCCACTCCCCACACCTCCCACACCCTCCCCCATAACCTCCCATCTTTCATTAGTGTGGCACATTCACTGCAATTGATAAATGCATCCTGGGGCATTGCCATTGAGCATGGACCATAGTTCACATTGTAGTTTATACTCTCTCCCACACAATTCTGCAGACAGCATATATTAGGATGATTCCCAAGTCCTGAAAAAACCCCCACATTACACCTGTCTTTCCTTCCCCCTGCCCCCAGAGCCTCCAGTAGCCACTGCCTCCACATCAATGCTGTAATTTCTTCCATTGCTAGAATCACAAGTCTATAGTAGAATACCAGTAAGTCCACTCTAGTCCATAGTTCATTCCCCAATCCTGAGGATTCTGGGATGGTGATGTCCACTTCACCTCTAATTGAGAGGGGGCTTCAATCCCATACAGTCAATGTATGGGACTCTCTTGCTAGCAGTTGTTCTAATTTTTACATTACAGCTGTAACTATTGGACATAATAATCTCTAAGAATGAAATTAATTATTTGGTTTAGTTATTTAATTTCCATTTAGGCCATAATTCTATTATTTGTATTTATAAATGTTTATTGCTACACTATTTATTTCTTATAATTGATTATATTAAATCTAACCTGGCCTTGCACTTCCTTTTAAAATTTGCAATTTCTTACAATCTATTTTTCTATTTCATTTTACAATTTTACAACAAAGGTCTTTTTAATAGCTAAAAAACTAGCCATTGATTATACACTTGGTAAAGATCATATGGTATGTGAATACATCTCAATGAAACTGCTTAATAAACAAATAAATAATTGTGCAAGAATAGCCAGAAATAGCAGCTACGTACAGCCGGGAGAAACAAAGAGGTTGAGAAGGGAGGAATTTCCTTGTTTGGTTGTCCATTTGCTATTAATATTTTTGAAATAATGAAAACACTTTAGTTATGATTGAAGTGATGAACGAACAACTGTGTGATTATACCAAATATCGTTGATTGTACACTTTGCATAAATTGTATGCTTTATTAATATGTATCAATAAAATTGATTTGTTTAAAAAAATAAGGTGGGTTGGGGGAAACATACACCAAATATAAGATATGGACTACAGTTAGTAGTAATATTTTGAGGATGGTCTTGCATAGTTTGTAACAAATGTATCACAACAAATGCAAGGTGTTGGTGGAGGGGTGATGTATAGGAACTCTGTGTGATGTTATGCATGTTTATTTTGTAAGTTCAGAACTTTCACTATATACTTATTATTTATGTATGTTCATGTATGAATGATATACTTCAATAAAAAATATTTTTAAAAAAGCATCCCAAACAAATATTCAAATTAATCCAGCTAATTTCTTTATTTTGCAAGGGTATCTGAAACCAAACCAAACCAAACAAAAACATTCATATTCCTCCAACCATACCTGTCTACAATTATAATCTGGTGCCCCAGGAACTCTACTACTTAAGTGTAACTACTTTTCACAGGCTGGCAATGAATTTCTAATCCATGGAAAACTAAATCTTGGAGAATGGAAATATATTCACAGATGCAATTCTCATTCATTTACTCAGTGAAGATTAAATGATCTCCTATGGGTTCTTTCAGGAACGATGTTGAATAAAGGGGATGAAAACACGCATACAATACATTCCCTGTTGTTCTAACAGGAGAAGCAGCATTGCGAATAATTAAAATGCAATGTATTAAGGTCCTGTAAGAAAAGGTGCCAATGTTTATGAGCTATCAGGTAAAAAATAAAGACTGGTGCCCACTTAAGAAAAAGGTTTTTATCTTTCTTTCCCAAAGACACACTCCCCCAAGTTTTAATCGTTTTGAATTCTCTGTGTTTATGCAAACTGCCAAACTTTTTAACACATATGCTTACTTATTTGCAAGTAAAATTTTAATGGTAGACTTTAAGGGTTATAGATGCAAGCTAATTATTTTAAAATTCAAGGATATAGGGTTGGAACATAGTAGGCATTCCCAGTTAAGTCTTTGGCAACTCTCTCAACAGGGATGGCATATTTGACTGAGTGTACCAGTCACACCACAAGTATGAAACCAAAAGGTATTTCCAGTGCTGGGCCCAGAGAGCAGGGCTTTTCTTCTACAGGAAGAAAAGTTGTTATTTTCACCCAGAAGGTCCGATTTTCATTTGATCCCCTGTGAAGTACAATAATTGGAAATGTCCCCTTTCCTGGTTCTATTTGCTAATCTAAGCATGTGACTTTCTAATGGTAGTATTATGGGGGTTTGGCAAATAATCGGTTATGTATGTCGTCGGAGCTGTTTGGTGATTAGCATGGAGAAATGTTAAAACATGCACATTATGCCTCATATCTCTAGAAATTAGGAAATAACATGTAAAATAAAGGGCCTTACAACACTTTCACTTAAAGCACTAAAAATATAATCTTTTATACAAATTATTATTATTATTTTTATTTTAAAAGCCATAATATCGCGTTTTGGCATTTGTTTCATTTTGTCTCTGTATGTTGTTATCTGTTTAATGGAATGTGGTAGATGTCATCCACATTTCCAACAGGCATGGTTCAAACAGTTTTCATCTGTCAGGGATGGATGAACTAGTTTTCATCTCAGGTGCTAACCGTAACTCATTGGGGAGAGCTTTAAGGGACTTGAGGTTGAGAAGTACACCGATGCCAAGTAAAAGTTCAGCAGAAGCTTTGTTTGGAGCTTGGGAGAGGGTAATTCCTCCATATTTGCTGGGGTTGATTTTTGTTTTGGGGGAGAATTTTGACCACTTTTGTCACAGAATAATAGACAAAGTTGAGACACATTTCCTATCTTCAAAGGGTTTATAGTATAAAACTCTGAAATATGTTTATGCCTTCATTTATTTATTCATTAATCCACAAATATTTAGTCTTTATCTACTATGAATTAAATGTCATATGAGATTTGTGTGTGTGTGTGTGTGTGTGTGTGTATGATATAAAATTTATTGATTTCTTCCATATACATTGAATTTACTCTATACTGTATTGGAAAAAAATCTCTCATATGAGATTTTAAAAGAAGAAACATGAAAGAAAGAATGCTGTGCAAAAAATAGAAGACATACTATTTGCCTGGGAAGAATATATAATCTAGTTAAATATCAAGCATATACGTATGAAGCAAGAGGAGAACATGGAAGTTCAAGGAATGTGGAATGAAGGAAGAATTGATACGGGGCAGAGTGGTTAGCGAAGTTTCAGTCGTTGTTTAATAATAGTATTACCTTTCCAATTAGAACCACTTCAGTGTTCACATTTCTCACATAGGTCAGAAGTTTCAAGGTGATGACCATTATAGAATTATGAAGACAAATGCCTACAAGTGTACTGGTAAATTATGTGTATTGTCATAAATATTCTTTAGAGTGACATTATCTTTATTTTTATTTTCTTTTTGTGCTTTATGAACACTCTGCTCTTTATATGCTTTCCTTGGTTTTTACATTCCTCATAATGTAAACAAGAGATATTCATTGTTAACATGCATGTTGATAAATGCTAACTACTGTACCTAAATCAACAAAGGATTATGTGAAGAGGGCCCAAATCCAGCTTATATTCATTGTGAATACATGCAGCCAAGTTTCTCTATAATTTATTCTTACTGTATTACATTGCCAACTTTTTATTGTTAGGTTTCCATGGTGTTCTAGATGAAGACAGCTGGTAAAATATTGAGCTGTGGAAAGAAAACTCTTCTAAACCTTTACTCTAACCTCATCTCTAGCCCACTGCAGATGCAATAAACTAAATTATGCCCTTAAAATTAAATTGCTAGATTTCTCAGTTTATAGTAAATTATAAGATACATAATGCTTTTTTAAAAATATAGTCACAGATTGAAGAGTCTGTAAATATCATTCTCAACTTATGCAAGTGCATTTTATTGGACATTAAAGTACTAGTGATAACATATTATACATACCTACATCGCCACATTTATTAATCTCTATTCTGCATTGTCATCTTTAATCCAATTTCATTTGATTTTCTAAAGTAGCCAAGCATTTCCATTTGACTTGCTTTCTCTCCTTTAGATACAGAATATTTCTCAGGAAAAAAAAGTAGCATTTAAAAAGTCTAGACTTGGATAGCAGGAGTGCACAATAGAAATTCTTAATAAACTAAATGTGCCTGAGTGACACATAAGAATTGAAAGGTAAACAAATACCCTAATTCTTAGAAAAGTTTATTTCTGAGAGTTGACTTTTAAAATTGTATTTGAAGATGCCTGTCATAGATATAGGTATTACTGAAGTCAGAGCTGCCCTTTGTGCAAGATGATTTGGGTCAGAGCTATGTCCATTAAACTGAAATTAAACAAAGATTTTTTTAAAAAGCATTTATCAATAGCCGGGAAAAGTAGGATTGGGGAATCTACATCTCTTTTCTTGCTGATCAATTGGAGTTTCTATTTTATTTATTGCTTTCTGGATGTATTTTAAGTTGCCTTTTCTGGATTCAGTGCTCCCCCAAGTTACTACAATGCTTTAACTGTTTTCTGGAGCTCTGAGAAAGATGATTCTGCCAGATTTTGCTTGTTGTATATAGCTTCTGTGGGTGGACAAAATCCTGGAGTGTCTCACTCTGCCATTGTGGTGACCTGAATCAATTCAATCTAGTCTGCTCCTCATACTGAATAATTTAAATTATTTTATCTTCAAGTTCACTGATTCTTCTGCCAGCTCAATCTGCTGTTGAACCCCTCTAAGAAATTTTTAAATTTCTGTTACTGTCATCTTCAGCTCTGTTTTGTTTCTTTATATAATTTCTACCTTTTTATTGGTATTGTCTTTTCATTTATCTATCATTTTCCTTATTTCATTGAGCTCTTTGTCCATGTTTTCCTTGAACTCTTTAAGCATATTTGGAATACTTTTTTAAAAGTCAAGGTCTGGTCCTTCTCTCTGATGATTTCTAATGCTTTATCTTTCACCTTTGCATAGATCATTTCTTCTGTAACTTTGCATGATTTGTAATAATTCATTGCACATTGAAAATTTTGATATTTTAACATATTATCTTCAGAATTTAATCATTGAAGTATCTATTCCTTATGCTTGTATCTAGATAGTGTTATGGCAGAGATTTTCTTGAATGCCAGGATCTAGCAAAAATAAAGTACAAGAAAGAAAAGAAAATACCTTTCTCATTCTTGGCAGATTGGCCTGTGTGTGTGCCTAACAGTAAGCTTAAGGAACCTTCTCAGGCAAAAGCTTAGGGTCCTCCCCAGTCTTTTCTGAGCATGGCAATAGGAATTCCCCTGTTCACAAGGATCTGAATATCCCCTTTTCCTTTATGAAACAGTGTTTCTTCCTCTTCTGAGGAGGTACATTGTATATCCCACCGCTGCAATGCTTTGACCCAGGCTGCTGTACTTTGACTGTCCTATTCCAGCATTCCAGATGCCCTGTATTCTAATTCTAGCCACCTGTATGTATGCAGGGCAAGTTATCCAACAGCAAACTAGTAATGAGTGTCTGGTTCAGTCCTTCATGTTGTCACCAGACAAGTTGGCACAGACATACATGTACCCTAAAGGTTACTCTGCTTTCTCCAGAACCAGGACCAGGTAACTGCAGTGAGAGAACAGGCTAACTCTAAACTGGGAGGGGATTGGGGAAGGGTCAGGGAGGGGATGTGGGAAGGACTGGCAAGGGCACCACAAAGGTTTCCTTCTATTTTTAAGTTACCTTTTCTTGATTCAGTGCTCAACCAGTTTCTAAAACCCTTTAACTGTTTTTATTTATTTATTTAGTTAGTTAGTTCTGAGAAAGATGGTTCTGCTAGGTTTTGCTTGTTGGATAAAGCTTCAGTGGGTGGACAGAATCCCTGAGTGTCTCACTTTGCCATTTTGGTGACGTGAACCAATTCCAGAATCTAGGCTTTTACCATTGTTCTACATTTAATATCACAATATACAGCACTTAAATGAGTCCATCATTTCACGAATTACTGATAATAATTGCTTCAATTTCTTTTTGAATGGCAATCATTGTTTTTATTTTATCCTTAGACAAAAGTATACCAAAAGTTACCTCCCTTCCTCACTTGATTTCTATCTAGCAAACCCAAATGAGAATTCACTTATCTTCTACTTTAGTTTGCAAGCTGGCATAGGGCTTATCTCTTGGGGCTTCCTATATCAGCCTCAACTGTTCTGCTCTCTTTCTAATTTCAGGTGTAAGCTTTCAGGCAAATGGCTCATCTCTCTCCAGGGCCTCAGCTGTTTAATCCTTCTACCTTTCTGTCACATAGCAGGATAAAAAATGGCAAAGCTCTTTCTTCTTGTGTCTGTCTCTGTCGGTCTTTCTCTGTGTTTCCATATTTATTAGACCCAGAAAGGGGATCGAGACCCAACTTGAGTTACACATTACTGACATGGTCAAATCAAAAGTCCTAAAGTGATCTTATCAAGTAATCCAATCAAAGGTCCCTCAGCTGAATTTAATGCAATCAAAAGGTGTCACACCCAGAGAAACAGATTAGTTTACAAACGTAATCTTTCTCTTTTGGGGATTCATACAATAATCTACCCCTTCTAATTGGTCAAAATCTTTGCATGGCATTTGGGACAGACACTGATTGGACAAGATTTAGGATTTATAGATCATGCATTTCTTGCACTACTTCTATTAAAACACCTGATAATCTAGATGCTGAGAATAATTTACTTTTCCTCATCCTGGTTTAAGTTAATAAATTACATTTTGATAAAATTTCCCCAATATATTGAAGATCCTAATGGAGCTCATTCTGGAACATAGTTGTGGGGAACAGGAAATGGTTTTAGAGTCTGAAAGACGGTATTAGCCATATGACAATGGCAGGTTAATTAACCTCCCCAAATCTCTGCTTCTCATTCGTAAAATAAAATAGTGTGGTACTGACACAAGGACAGCCATACAGACCATTGGAATAGAACTGAGACCGCAGCAATAAACCCACATGTGTAGCTAATTGACATTTGACACCAGTGTTGTGATGGCTAGGCTGATGTGTCAATTTGGCCAGGTAAAAGTGCCCAGTTGTTTGGTCAAGGAAGCATTGGGATAATTGTAACATAAGGGCATTTCATGGACTTTAATCATCAGTGAGTTGATTACATAGACAGCTGGTTACATCTACAATCAACTGAGGAGATTACTGGCAGCAATGAATGACATATCATCCAATCAGTTGAAGGTCTTAAAAGGAGAAGTAATTTCAGCACTCGTAGAGAATTCCCATCTGTGCTTCAGAGAGCCAGCCTCTCCTGGGGAACTAAAGGAGGACCTTCATCTGAGTTCCTGGCTTGTAGCCTTCCTTACAGAATTTGGAATTGTGCATCCCCACAGTCACGTGAGAGCAGTTTATAAACTCTCATATTATTTATAGATATCTCCTGTTGGTTCTGTTTCCCTAGAGAACACTGACTAATGTAGGCATCAAGTCCACTCAATGGGAAAAGATAGTCTTTTCAATAAATGCTGGGAAACTGGAATTAAAGTGGACCCCAACTACACAACAGATACAAAAATAAACTCAAAATGGATCAATGACCTAAATATAAGGGCCAAAACTATAAAACTCCTAGAAGAAAACCTAGGGAAATAACATTAGGGCCTGGTAGTATATCAGGCAGTGGATTCTTAACTTTATGTCAAAAGTACAAGCAACAAAATAAAAAATAGATAAATTGGACTTCATCAAAATTAAAAACTTTTTTGTATAAAAGGACAAAATTAAAAACTTTTTTGTATCAAGAAAGGGAAAATACAACCAATAGAGTGGGAGAAAATATTTGGAAACCATATATCTGGTAAGGGCTTAATATCTAGAATGTATAAAGAACTACAACTCAACAACAAAAAGACAAACAACCCAATTTTAAAATGGGCAAAGGACATAAATAGATTCTCCATATAAGATATATAAATGGCCAATAAGCACATGAAAAGGTGTTCAACATCATTAGCTATTAAGGAAATGCAAATCAAAACCACAATGATATGCCACTTCATACCAACTAGTTGGGCTATTATTAAAAAAAAAAAAAAAAAAAAAAGGCAGAAAATAAGAAGTGCTAGTGAGGATTCAGAGAAATAGGAATCCAAGTACATTGTTGCTGAGAATGTAAAATGGTACATATGCTGTGGAAAACATTTTTCCAGTTCCTATAAAAGTTAGACATAGAACCATCAAATGACTCAGGAATGCCACTTCTAGGTATATGTCCAAAGGAATTGAAAACAGGCATTTGGACAGATATTTGTATACCAGTGTTCACAGCAGCATTATTCAAAATTGCAAAAAATTGGAAACAACTCAGATGTGCATCCAGAAATGAATAAACAAAATGTGGTATATACATATAATGGAATATTACTCAGCTGTGAAAACAAATGAAGTTATGATACATGCTACAACATGGCTCAACTTTGAAGACAACGTGTTGAGTGAAATAAGTTGGATATAAAAGGGCAGTTATTGTATGACTCCACTTATATGAAATAACTAGAATATGCAAATTCATAGAGACAGAAAATAGAGTATAGGTTATAAAGGTAAGAGGGGTGAGGGAGAGGCAATGGGAAGTTTATATATTATGGGAGAAGGGCTTCTTTTTGTGGTGATGGAATAGTTTTGGTAATGGATGGTTGTGAGTGTAGCACAACATTGTGAAAATGATTAATCCCACAGGGGATTGCTTGGGAGTAGTTGAGATGGGAACTTTTATGTTATATATATATTTCCCCAATTTAAAAAAGGAGAGACTAAAGAGATAGTGATAATTAAATGCAACACATGATCCTAGACTGGATCTAATTATTGAGAAGAAAATGCCCCAAAGGACATTATCAGGACAATTGAAAAAAGTAAAATATAGATGGTATGCTTTATATCAAAATTAAATTTCTTGAACTTGTTAACTCTACTTAATGAGGTTACACAGTGAATATCTTTATTCTTAGTAAATATACCTGGAAGTATTAAGTGTTCAAGGAGCACTTATATGCAACCTAGTCTCAAATGTTTAGAAAATAGATAGATGATAGATAGATGAGATAGATAGATAAATAGATACGTAGATAGATAGATAGATAGATAGATAGATAGATAGATAGATAGATAGATAGATAG
>JAKSZT010054466.1:8546276-8646743 GCA_026826555.1 Tolypeutes matacus | reverse complement strand
TAGATAGATAGATAGATAGATAGATAGATAGATAGATAGATAGATAGGATGTAGATAGATAGAATGATATAACAAATGTGTCAAAATGTTAAAAGTAGCTAAGAATGAGTATCTGGGTAAGATATATACTGGAGTTCTCTGTGTCAGTTTTGTATTATTTTTACAACTGTCCTTTAATTTTGAGATTAGTATAAAATAAAAAGTTAAAATAAGTAAATACACAGACATCAGAGAATCTGCTCACAGTTTAGTAAGAATTGCTTAAACCAACAGATGAGAAATTGCAAAATAAGACATTGACAATAAAATAATTAATACCATTATAGTTTAACCATATTAAATCACAACTGAATAGAAAACATTTCAGGTAAAAGAAATCAACTTCTTTTCTTGCTCTAGATCATACTAATGCTTATTTGTGATATAATATTATTTTAAGATAAAATATATTAATTCATTTCAAAACGGTGCACAGATTTTAAAATGTGGGAGAGCACTAACTCAAATTCCAAACAGAGTGGGGTGGGGTGAAGAAGGTGGTGGGAAGAATTTAAAATGCTAAAAAACATCAACAAATTGTTCTACCTGTTGGATTCAGCTTACCTTTTCTATCAGAAAATTGATGGGTCTCTGCTGAAATTTTATATGTATGTAGTTTTGTCTGCGTAAGGGTAATAAAATATTGGAACACTATATATAGAATAAAAACAAAAATATCCTTCTTCTATTTCATAAATTTAACCTGAAATTAAAAAACAAAAAAGACCTTGGTTCAAATCCTGGCTTTACCACTTATTGACTGCGTAAACTTAAATTTGCCCCTCCTCTGTGAACCAGGACCCTCCTCATCTTATCCATATAATGGAACAATAACAATACCTACCTTATGGGTTGCTGAAAAGATTAAATGAAATGTGTAAAACTTCGAGGACAGGGCTTAACACAGAGTATACATTTTAAAATGGTATTTTTATTGCTATTTCTGTTACCAACGTTGCTGAGCATTAGTTTGGGTCTGTATTTTGTTTCTTGTCTCCCTAGAGAGTGCAGTCACAATACCAGACCCCAGCTGCTTTCAGCCTCATCCTCAGCTCACTGTTCTCCAGCCACAATGACCTGATAATTCCTCAAAGGCACCAAGGTCTCCAACCCTAGATATTTTACGTAGTCTCGGCACACTCTTTCCTAGTCCTCCATCTCTTGCTCAGCTCTGACACAATCTTCAAGCCTTGTTTAAAGGTTACTTGCTTAGAGAAGTCTTCCCTGACCATGACCTCCAAGGCTCTATTAGGTACCCCATTACATGCTCTCTTTGCATATTCTATTTCATACATATACTTATGTATGTATTTGCTTAACATCTGTCATTCTTGTCAGATTATATGATCCATGAAGACAGAAACAATATGCACAATAGACACTCACTGTATTTTTATTTTTGTTAAACAGAATTAGTGAATGATACATGGGATATTTTGAAACCATTTAGTTAAGCCATACCTCTATAGCCTTCAGGCCTTAACTGTTATTTGGTTCTGACATTCAGATCACTTAGACCTGGTTTTATCGTCCTAAATGTATCCTAGCATCACAAAGTCTACCAGGAATCTGTTTCCATTAATCACATATAAATTAACAAGTAACAACAGGTTTAGAAATACAGTAAGTTAGAAAAATTAAATACTTCAAAGCAATGTGAAACATTTTTATTGCTGTACTATAGATTCTCTCAACCAGCCTTGAGATGGCTTAAACAACACAGATGAAACCCTATGACCAAGTTTATTCAGACTTCAGAACCCAACAGTAATCTCCATGCATTCCAATAGTTAATATTTGCATTCCTTTGTATTAAAAATAATTAAATAGAATCAGACAATGTTTAAAACCAATGTAAAGAAGAACTGTGTGATAAACTTTTCCTTGAAATGGTGGCTTACTGAAATGCATGTGAAGACGTGAAAACAGGTAATTTCTCTATAAGTTATAAAGATTACCACGGCCAAATCCATGCTCGGCTTTCAAGACACTGTCCAACAGACAGAAATTGTGATGCTTGTAGGGACTGACAAGGAAAGAAAATGAGGAGTGTACATAGGCAGGTAACAAAAATTGCTTCTAAAACAATGAAGAAATATATAGGAAAACAAGCCTTTTAAAAAGTAAGCGAAAATATAGTCAGTGTTTCCCAATTTAGCCATTTTAAAACTTTGAAATCCAACAGAAAAGTGCAAATTGGAAAACCAAGAGAGGATGACAGATTCTTGTGATTACACAAAGATCTGACCTCAGCCATCTTTTTTATTTTCAGGCAAACTTGTGTACATTGCACCTCTGTAACTTTATCTCTGGAAGTCAACATTTTCTAAAGATGTTCTTTAAAAATCTTTCATCTTTAAAAATATTTTAATATTCTAACTGGAAAAATCCAAAAATGACTCCAGATGCATAGAATACTAACCCATAGATAGTCTATCATAAAGACCTCACTAAAAATCTCTCCTTAACTTGGGAAAGCACACTGCCTGAAAATAAAGTCTTTTTCTTTCCACAAATTCTAGTTTTTGGCATATGCATATGAACACTCACTGGCCAGGTTTCTCTGCTTGATATTTGTCTTACTCTGTTTTAACAGTTTAGCAAAATAGTAGTGAGTCTCTATTAAACCAGCTCTGGTAGCATTGCCATCTTCCAATGCTCACCTCCCCGCCTGGGCAAGTATGTGACCAAGATTCTGGCACCACTTGAGACCTGCAGAATGAGGACAAGGAGTGAGGGGGTATGCTGCAGGTGTGAGGCAAGTAGACTCTGAGTGAGTCCTAGGAAAAGCAGCTTTGGGAAGAAAAACATGCCAGAGACAGTGAGTCTATAATGCTGAAGGTAGAGAAAGAATTGAATCCATTTAAGAATACCTGAGTTGAAGTCCATGTCAAGGAAGGGACCAGAAAAGTATGGAGTCAATTTGGACATCATTCTCTATCCAAAAACACTTTCTTTATCCTTATCTTTAATTCTCTTCCTCCTTCTTCTCCTAAACTGAGAAGCTCCATAACATTTGTTCTCAACCCTCTGTATTTCCTTTCTTTTCCCTCACTTTGCTTATGCACTGATCACCTCCTATTTACCCTTATGGCGAAGGAGGGAGACAACACACTAAATAGCACAAGATGGCTAAACACTCAACACCAGACACCAGACAGAGGAGACTGGCAGAAGTTTACTACTCACATGCACTTACATCTCAGGGGAAGAGGGGCACCACACTCCATGCAGAACCCCAAGGGGTTGCACTCGGGAGAAGTGTGAACCATCAGAGACAGTGGGAGGCAAGCTTTGTAGTGACAAGAAGATGGGGCGACCTTGTTTCCACAGGAGGATGTGATTGGCTTGTTAGAATAATGTCACTAGCTGGCAGGGAAATTGATCTGTTAGGTTGAGGATTGGGTGGAGTGCAGTTTGTCTGGCTGATAGAGGAGCTAGCCAGGTTGGATGCCTTCCCTGCTGAGTGGGGAGCATATCTGGTGAGAGCAGGGAACTCACAGTTAGGCTTTTGGGGCCCTGCAAGGCTCAAAGATGTCAAGGCAGCATTTGAAATTTTAAGAGTTTCAACACAACTTCCCTGGGAAACTATTTCCCACAGCAAGCCCATCTAATACCATGGCTTCAAGGATGCTATACATGTGAACAGTCACCCAGTCTCTGTCTCCAGCATACAGCTCACTGCTTGGGGCCAGCCCTGAATTTTCATCTGCCTGGACATCTCAGAAGCCAAGGAAGTGTGTCCAAAAATGATCTTAAGATTTTTAGCACACTCTACTTTGCATTATTTCTGTGTAGGTGAATGTTTTCTCTTCTCTTTTAAACTATCAGCTCCTTGTGAGCAAGATCTGAATCAGATTCACCTTTAGGTCCCTTCATTGCTGGGCTTAGTGTTCTGCTTTTTGGTGGTCAGTTGAATGACTACAAGTTCAATATGCCTTCAAAGGATCTGTCATAGGGCAGAAATTGAGAGGTCTGCTTCACATGGAAATGTTTACCATGGGAGCCAGGAGATGAGAGATCTTTTCACAAAAAAGACTAACTAAATTCAACCATCAGTTATAATAGCCAATATTTATTTTGCTAGGTACTTTATACAACAATATCCCTCCTAGGTTGATATAATTCGTTCCCATTTTACACATGCAGAAACTGTGGTTCAGAGATGCCAAGGAACTTTCCAGAATTACTGAGTACCAAGTAATAGAACTGGCATTTTTCACCAGCCCTGACTGCTACAAAGCCTTTCGTTCTTCCATTACCCTTGGCTGCCATCCATTACCATTCTCACCAAGCTTAACCTCTGAGAGAAGAGAGCTCAATTAAGGTTAAATAATTTGTTTTGTATTTTCGGGAATGAATATCTAGATGCATTCCCCACCAGCACACAATTAACTAAACAGTTGTAATTTTGGTTCTCTGAATTTATAATTTCTGTACCTACCAATGTTCATTTTCTATATCACTTAAAAGAAACATTTTGGTATTTCATTCAAATTTACATTCAATGGCATCTTAAAAAGCACCTGGAAAATTTCTACAGGATTATTTTTTTTGTCATTGTTACTCTTACACCCACATGAAGAACGTTGTTGATGACCCATATAATCCAGATGCAGCGTTGGTGAATTGTTCATCACTTGTGGTTTAGAAGAAATACAGCATTCAACATCCCACAGGGAACAAGGGTGTTTAGGCAAGCAAATGCATTAGGCTCTTTCCATCTATGTTGTTTATCTGGCCTTCATGAAAAGCTGACTGAAATTAATTGGAAGCCATAAAAAATGTTGATAAACACTTTATGAAAGGGTTTGAAACATGAAATTAGGTGACATCAGGAGAATAATCATTTTATCCACTCTGAGGTAAGCTTTTGGAGAAGTTTGTCCAGTTGAAACATAATGGCAGCTACATATGTACTTTTAAATTTACTGGTAACCACATTATAAAAAGTAAAATAAGTAGATTATTTTTAATAATAGAATTTATTCAACCTGATATAGCCAATATATTATTGTTTAACATGTAATCAATATAAGAATTATTAATGAGATATTTTGGATTATTTTTTTCATACTGACTGAAATCTGGTGTATATTTCATACTTACAATACATGTCAATTCTGACTAGCCATATTCCAAGTGCTCAAAAGTTCAAGCTAATCTCAAAACTGCTTAGTACTAAAGGCGAGAATATACAAGATTCTATTCTTTCCTTCATGCCCAAAAGAATGACTGTCTTCAGTCTCTGAGCTTTCCCTTGCTCTAACCCCATTCACCTTCCACTTTGGGTCCCCATGAGTTTACATCAGGTTCCAGAAGTCACATAGTAGCTTCACTCAGAGGCCAAGTAGCATGAAAATTTGCTCAGCTTGATGACCAAATCTACCCTGAAACCAATTTCATACTTTTATTAATATAATAAATATTGTCATTATATGCTTTCTGATAGGAATTTTTAAATGTTAGAAGAACTGTTAACTAACAACTTTGCCAACCCCAGCATCACCAGAAGACTGAGTACAAATTAGTCAAAACCTGACAGAGGCAACCATCATCATATTTAAAAAATGAATAATTTTCTTGCAGTGAAATGGATTATGGGTTTGATCCTATTAATCATCCACAAATCTAACATGTTTTTCCTATGCCTAGGAGTGACTCATCACCTCTCTCCACACACTAACTGAATACCCATAAGTGCATTATTAGTTTGCATTATAATATAATCATTGATATAAATAAGGCAAGAGGTCAGATGAGAGTTTACAAATAGCTTTAGGCGTAAGCACGAAGTTTAGGATTCTTTTTTGAATCTTATTTTCTCTTCTAGAAAAAGTGGAAAGAATGTTTCTCCTCTAATTATTTAGTCAGTAGAAGGAATACATAAAGAAGAAATAATATTGTCCATTATTAATCTCTGTCAAATGAAGAAAAGAACTTAGTGGCATTCCCAGTATGTGGGAAGACCAGAAATGGTCTTTGCTGTACTATCCAAACTAGGTAGTCTTAAATGACTGTATTAAGACTTCCTAGGGCTAAATAAGAACGGCCCACACATAGCCACAATGGCCTCAGACACAAAGCACATACCTGTGGGAGACTTAAAATAGGCCCATTCATCATGCCATTAGCAACCGTGTCAAAGAAAGAAACTTAAATGTTATTCCTCCACGAAGGGTACTTCATGGAGTACCCTTCAAAAGACTGGAAATTGGCTGTTTCAAAATTGGCTAACCAGTCCTTCTCTTCCTCTTTTAGTCTGTCTTGTTTAGTCTCTCTTTCATTCCACTCTTTTTATCTGCCTCTCGTACTATTTTGTGGGAGGAAACAAAGCATGTCCTCATTATCTTCTCTTTATCCTCCTCCTCTTCATTACCATTGTTCTTAATAACCATGGTGTCTTGAGCACTTACTCTGTTGGAAGACCTGTACTAAGCACTTTACATGCAACCTCTTATTTAAGCCTCATAACAGTTATAAGTGATCATTTATTGCATCTATATATAGGTGATAATATATAGATCATTGATAGATGGATGAGGGAACTGAAGTTCTGAGACACAGCCTCCTCAAGTTCACACCGTTAGGAAGTGGTAAATCTGGGATTTTAACCATTTGTTGTTTGACAACAATGCCTATATTGGCAACTTTATATTGCATTACCTGTATTCTCTCCCTATATACTCAATAAATGCTTATTGAATATGTAAATACACAAGCATAAATAAATAAAATTAACAAATAAATGCATTAACTAAGATTTGTTCACCTGACTCCTTGCCAAGGTGCCCCCCCTCTGTAGCTATCCCTTTGGGCCGCAGAGGAAACAGAATGAAGATCTCAGTCCCAGGCCCAAGAGATGTGTCAGATGGTGAGAACCCCAAACTCTTAGGGTATTCAGCACATCTGGACCTTGACAGAGCCCCCAAGTATTAGGAAGAGGCACTGATACCCTCTAAGTTAGATGAAGACTATTAGAACCAAGAAGACACCACCTTTGTCTAATTCTTCTGCCTTGGGTGCTTGACTTCTACCTGTCATAAGGGAATGAAGAATGACTACAGGAAAACAGTTTTTTAACAGCATAATGCACTCTTCTGGTGAAGATCCCCAACCTGAACTTCTATCCCTGCTAACATGACTGAGGCTATTCCAACGCTTCTAATCACTCACTCTCATCCCCACTTACCTATGCATGTCCCAAGCCATGGCTCTGCTCACTTTCACTTCTTTGACCACGTTTCATACTCTTTTCACTGAATGAGATGGTATTTTGGAGGAACATATGAGAGAATTCATTGCAATGCATCAAAACCTTCCAGTTTTGGGGAAGACTCCTCCAGGAGTGCTGACTAAGACCTGTCTCGTCTCCCCATCTGCTGCTGAAAGAACAGCACTGTTTTCACCATTCTGTTGTTCATCATGGCATGCAAAAGAGTAGTCACAATGAACAATGGGAAATGATGCATTACTTTTTTCATTTAGGCACTTCTACCTTTCTAGTCCCAGTTCCTGTCATGCCCCATCCTGCAGTATGTACTAATATAACCAAATGGCCTGTATTTCATTAAAAATGCCATGCTCTCAGAGGTCCATACTTCTATACATGCAGTTCCCTATAAATGGAGTGTACCTCATCCTCTATTTTCAGTAACTTAGCTAATTCCTTTTCATGCTTCAAGACTTACCTCAATTGTCATCTATCCCAGGTAGTTTCTCTGGGTTAAGCAATCCTACTAAGTGTAATCAATGCATACTTCTTTCATTATAATTGCCATAGTAGCTTGAAATTATCTGTGCATATATCTGCCTTTGCCTTTAGATTGTAAACTTCTAGATAGCATAGAAAATATCTTTATTTTTTACTGATGGAAACTAGCACCGTGCCTAACAGTTAGTAATCAATAAATACTTCTTTAACTGGGCTGAACATCATACCCTGATCCATACATAAGCTATTTCTTTTATATATACACTTTTTATTTTTTAAAAGATACTTAGATTACATAAATGTTAAATAAATACATAGGGGATTCCCATATGCCCTGCTCCCTATGCCTCCCACATTTTCCCACATTAACAATATCCTTCATTAGTGTGGTACATTTGTTACAACTGATGAACACATTTTGGAGCATTGCCACTGAGCATGGATTATAGTTTACATTGTAGTTTACACTCTTTCCTGCACAATTTTGTAAGTTTTGACAAACTATATAATGGCCTGTATCTGTCATTGAAATGTAATCAGGACAATTCCCAAGTCCCATAAGCTATTTCTTTACAGCAGAGATTTTACCTTAAACTCACAACTTCTAGTATGCAGAAATGACTTTGTCTAGGAGCTGTCTTAGAGTCAACTAAAGGGAATATTTAAGTGTGTGGTAATTATGATGTGTCTACAAAACACATAATTTAAGTAGGTTTCTTGGTTTATTAATTCACTTAAAAATATTGAATACTCTTTACTTGTGTGAGGGAGATAGCAATGAATGAAGTAGATGCAGTCCTAGCTTTCTCAGACCTTAGAGCATATTTGAAGGTAGATAATTAAAAAAACAATTGCAATATAATGGGGAAAGTTCAAGGTTTGCAGAAGCATCCAGCAGGACATCTAAACCAAAATGAGTTAATATCCTGCTAAAAAAAAATAGTAAAGTTGGCACAGGGATGGCATATTTGCTATAGTGTCTGGCTGACTGCCAAGAATTGAAATTCTGGCTTATTCACTTATTATTATGAGTTATGCAAAAAGTGTGAGCTAGTTTCTTAATCACTTTGAGCATCAGTTTCTAACTTTGTAAAATATAATTTATAAGGTGGTTGTTAGGATTAAGCAAAATAATATATGACATTTATAATTAGAAGGCAAAATAACCAATTTGAGCCTAGAAATCGGTATTTCCAATCTGATAAATATGGAAGTCTTAACAGTCAAGTTTATTTAAAAATCCAAGACTTTGGGAACTAGATAGCATGAAAGTATCTATAATGGCTTTTACACTGCCCTTTGGAAGAAGCTAGGATAGAGTCAAAGACTTTTCTTCTTCTTCTCACATAGTAAAATTTCTCATTTTACATTTTCAGGAAGAAAAATAGTCTTAGTTCAATAATTAACATATGCAATCTCATGTTCAATCAAACTACATCTAAAATTGTACCCCCTCAACTTAGATTTATAACCACCTACGGTATAAAAAAAGGTATAGTTGGACTCATCCCTCTTCCCCCTCTTGGTAATGCACCAGTGCCTCGAAGTGTTCCCACTTCTTGGTTGGTATTATCATGGTAGCTTGTCATTGGTACTCTTTGGGCTTGAAAGGTGCTTAAAGCTGACATGTTTTTCTTATGAAGGGCATTTATAAGACAAATTATTAGAGAAAAATAATTATTATATTACCACAGTTGGAAAAGTTAACCAGGAAGATGTAACAATTCTAAACGTGAGCAGTCTTAATAACACAGTCTCAATACATCAAGCATTTTTAAAAATTGAAAATAAAAATGAACAAATCTGCAAAAATACTGAGCAATTTTTACCATACTTTTCTGAAAAATTGATAGGTTTTGAGACACCCCCCCCCAAATCTCTAGGTATATAGAATATCTAAACAGCACAATTAGCAAGCACAATCTAATGGAAATATAGAGCACATATTGTTAATCTTTAAATATTGATCCTGTAGTAAGCTTGTAGAGTGATTATTATCCAAGAATATGAAATATCAAAGAATCATCATCATACAAAATATATTCTAAGACCAAAATATAGTTAAGAGAAACATAAATTATAAAAGTAATTGATAAAGTCATATTATTTGGAAATTGAAATCATGCTGATATCCAAAATATAGTGGGTTGAGAGTTAAGAAGCTAACTTTACAAGTTAAAAAGTTGCTCAGAGTAATTTGGATTGGAACATAGGAAATGTTTCCCAAATAATTTTATTATTAAAATTATAATTATCTTGATACCAAAACCAGAAATTGAGATGCTGAGGAAATACATTTAGAGGTTAGTCTCACCCATGACAATAGTAACAAAAATCCCAGATTGAATATTATCAGGATAAGAAAATAATGTGGATTACAACAAAACTGAATTTATATTATAAATGCAAGTATAGTTTACATTAGAAGATATATGGATGCTGTATTTGTTTCCTATGGCTGATTTAAGAAATTATGATAAACTTAGTGGCTTAAAACAACAGAAATTTATCCTTTCATAATTCTGGAGGCCAGAAGTCTTAAATGAGTATCACTGGGCTGAAATCAAGGTGTTAGTAGGGCTTTACTTTCTCTGGAAGCTCTAGGAGAGATTCTGTTCTTTGCTTCTTCCAGCATTTCCTCGCTTGTGGCCTCATTATTTCAATCTCTACTCCATAGTCACCTTGCTTTCCTTTCTTCTTCTGTGTCCAATTTCCTTCTGCTTCTTACTTATAAAGATGCATGGACATTCAAAAAAATGGGAAAAAAAAAAAAACAAAAAAAATTCCTTTTTAAAAAAATTATTATTTTTTCCTTTTATCACTGTATTATCCGGCTTCATGTTCAAGGAGGGTTTAGATCACAGAAGGGTTACAATGGGGGGTGCAGAGGAGTATTGGTGGTGGGTGTCTGGGATGGGGGATTCATGGGAGTAAGTTCATCTGAATATACATGAAAGATATATAAAATTGTTCAAATGATCAAGGGATGGGTCATGGTCACAGTGGGTAGACAATCACTTAATAAATGAGGGAATCTTAATTCCCAGCCTGGCGAGCTCTGCCACATTCTCCAAGGGAGCAGCAACAGTCCCCTGAGTGCAGGGGCAGTGTCTGGCAAAAGAGGATGGCCCACTGATGGGTTCTTGTTATTGATGACTAGCCAGAAAACTAATATAGAGAGATAAACCATGTTCATGGATAGGAAAACAATATCATAAAGATGCCAATTTCCTCCAAATTAACTGTATAGTCAATGCAATTTCAATGTATATATCAATAAGATTTTCATGGAAATTGGCATTCTGATTCTGAAATGTATTTGGTAAAACAAAGGGATAAGAACTGGCAAGAAATTTTTAAAGCAGAAAGACAAGTTTTGATGTATATCCTAGCAGTTATCAAGAATTATTATAAACTTATAGTATTTAAAACTTTGTGATACTCGAGAAGGGGAAGAATAACAGGCTGGAGCAGAATAAATAACTCAACTAAAGAATCATAGATGTTTGGATACTTCAGAGGTAGGATTGATGATCAGAGGAGGCTAATAAACTATTCAATAAATTACATTTGGAAATTGGTTTTCCATGGAAGAAGAAGTAAAATTAGAGACATATAATAAAAATCATAAAAAATTTATTCCAGGTAGATTAAAACCTTATGTGAAAAGCAGAACAAAAAAATTAAAATATAGTAGAATATAATCTCTGGAAAAGGACATATTTCCTCAATAAGATAAAAAAAAAAAAAAAAAAACCCAAATATATGCATATACACATACTTACATATATAAAGTATTGATTGATTTTACTACATTAAAATAAAACTGTTGTTTCAAAAGGCATTATTATTTAAAATGGACAAAGAGCTTAGTCTGAAAGAAGTTATTTGCAACATATTTAAAAGTTAATATCCAGAATATATAAAGAACACATAAATATCAACAAGAAAAATAATTAATGGGAAAAAAAGTATGAACAGGCAACTCAATAAAAGGAGGGACCAGGTAGCCAATAAATATGAAAATACATTCAGCTTCAATTATTCAAAATTCAGGGAAATTTTAATTAAGATAAGAATAACTTTCTACCATTTCATACCTATCACAGTCACAAAAATGAAAGAATCTTAGAAATGTTGATGAGAATTGGTTTGAATTTTAGAAGAGTCAATAAATGACAATTGCATTCTCTACTATATGTAGTTGATAGTTTCAGTATTCAGGACGGTGGGTAGAAAAATACTACCTTTATTATTGGTTATGGAAACAAAATAATTATAATTTCCCAGATATTCTCTCCCCTCCTGTAACATGATTATGTTCCTGCTCATTGTCATGTGAAATGTCAATGCACCCTGTGGAAAGACTATATATTCCTACCTTATTTGGGCTGGGGCTTGGGGCATACTTTGGCTAAAGGGATGTGAGCAGACTGACAATTACCAGGTTTGAATAGAAACTTTAACTGTGTGGTTTGTCCTGGGCTTCCTTGCTTTCTCTTCACCTATTAGAACAGGAGGTCTCAGATAAGAGACATTCCAACTATCTGGGACCCTGGAATAAGAAGACATGTGGAGTCAAGCCAAGCTAGGCCAAGCACAGGCAAACCCAGCAGAGCTGAGTAGAGTTGCAGCTGGCCTACATCTCTTAAGCAACATGAGCAAGAAATAAATGTGATTGTTAACCATGGATGTATTGGCATTGTTTGTTACCACAGAAAAAGCCAATACACTGACAAGGTTGAATGATATTTGGCCTAGTGTTAGGGCTGTCTTTCACCTACCAAGTAACTCAGTTTACCTTTTTGAGAAGGGTAACAAGTAGGTAGCAAGAGCCAGCTACATTTAGGTACATTCTTCCTAATGGAAACTGGAGAAATGGGGAATAAATATTCATCCATAACATACCCAAGCCATGACTATTCATTCTCCTTGGGGGAGGAGATTAAGTCTAGTAGAGCAATCCTCTCCCCATCTTTTTGAGGCCCCTCCCCCAATATGAATCACTATTTATTTGTGCACCTTCCTGAAACCTTTAGTAGTCAGTGTTGAATTAGATCAGAGCAGGCTATTAATTGAATTAACGTCAAGGTTATACTCTACCCAAGGCTACATCTTCACCCTCTACTTTAATTTTTAACCCAAAATCTGTATAGTCACATTGTCCATTATGGCTAAACTATCATTCCACAAATTAAAGAAGATTAAGATATTCTATTAATAAAATATCAACTACATTAAAATGTCCCAAATTGGAATGCAACCTCCTCCCTTCATCAAATCCCCAGGAAGAAATTAAAGTTCAAACATTCAAGTTCCAAAAAATTTAAAGTCCAAAAGAATTAAAACAGTACTCAAATTATGCTATCCTTTTGAGTTGACTATAAAAGTAAACAAAATTTGAAATTTCTTTCCTTTACCCTTGCTGACACATGGGGTTCTTCTCTACAGCATGAATGTCGTCAGTTGTCCTTTCATGCCAGGACTTCAGGCCCTGCACAATAATACAGTCCTTGCATAGCCTTTTAAGCAAATGGGGTCATGCTACTCATAGTTCCCATCCTGATGAATAGCTTCAAACTCTAGGGATAATCCACTTAAACAGGGTATTCTTGCACTTAGTGAAGTCAATGCCCTTCATTTCCTTCTGGAATCACTATCCTTCCTCCTTGGCCCAGTTTGAGTGAGGAATGAGTCTATTTTCTCCAACCTGGAGTACTAATATCCCAGACAGAGTATGCAGCCTTATGCTATGGAAAATTTTAGGCATGTTCATACTAAGCCCACACTTGGCGCATTTGGAACACCAGGTTTCAGCTGCTTGACTTATGATCCAGCTGGAGATTTCTTGGAAAATAGTTACATGAAATGTTACAGCAAAATCAGCCAGCAGATCTCTTGTATGCCTATGTTCATACAATCACTTCAGAACAGATCCTGTTTTGCATATCCCAGCATCTAATCTACAGTTTTAATGCACTACCCAAAGAAACTCTTCCCCTAATTCCAGATTACATTCCTTTGGGTAGAATTACTATACCACATAATTTAAATGTTTCCCAAATATTCCTATGCTCTTCCCCAAACCCCTTCAAGACTCATAAAAGGGCTATTTTGGTGTGGGATGGTTAGTCAGATACTAAGCAGGAAAAGTATGTATGGCCACACATTCTGTTTTGCAGGCTGTACAATGTCTATCAGGGTCCATGCCTGGAGACCCTGGCTACAGGATCCAGTAGTATTCAGAATTAGTGTAGCTATACTTTTTCTTAAATAACATATGTTTACATTATCTGAGAACCTGTGTTTCTAATGAAATCAGCTGGGCTATTTCTAGGCATACTAAAAATATAATTTTCACCTCGGAATCCCTAAATCAGTAGTTATAGGTTGGACAATGCCAGAGTTTATGGAATAAACTCCTCCTAGCATAGTGACAGGTACAGTGATGAAGCATTATCCAAGTGATCCAGAGCATCTGTCTAATGATGGGTTGGATTGCAACAGAATAGTGCTGAAAATTAGTCATACCTCATGCTTGGGTACTATTGTATATTCATGGAGAGCAGAACTACACCATATGTTTAAACTTTTACTCAGCCATGCTTCACAAATTCTGGCTACACTAGAGCAATATATCCATCTTAACTGATACCTAGGGGTATAGTCACGAGTTAGAAAGATCCATAACTTGGCAGGCTTATCCTGACACTATCCCTCAGATAACAAATTAACCTTCTAAAAAACCAACTTTCAAATTAAAATAGGCTGTAGTTTGCATTCCAAAATGCTGCGGTTGTTTCTCTAAATGTTACATATGGTAAGAACTTGGTCCCAAAATTTCTCACAGCACCTGAGAGAATGCTGAGTCCTCATGGCTACTGTTTGATACTTTTCAAGCTGGGTAGAAGCAGTTGTCCTAGAATTTCATAGAGACAGTTTCCGTACATCCATGTCTTAAAAGTCTAAAATGTAGTGAACAGAATGATTAAAATAATCAAAGATCAAGATCCATAGACACCTGCAAAAGTGAGTTCCATCCCTGGAGTTTCTTTGCCAGGATGATAACATCGGAGATGTGTGTGTTTTCCATTAGCCTGCATGGAACTTAGGAAAAGGAAAACAGAAGAGAAGAAAGATGATGTGCTTGTTTCCTTTACTGTAAAATCAATGTTTTTTATTCCACAGAGCTTGTGTTTAGGCTCTATTTGTACTATGTTAGTTAGGGTATCTCCCAAAGACAGACTTCTGAGCAGGGAGGTTATTTGGAAGGTGATCCCCAAAAGCAAAGTGAGAAAACGGGCAAGGTGAAACAGATTTCTATTGTGAGCATGTGGGGGTTCATTCTCCCCAGACCCCCTTAAAGCACCACATAAAAGGCACCTCAGAATTGTCCCACCAGGGCACTGGGAAACTGAGGTATTTAATTCATTGACTCTGGTCCCTCATTGTTTGACGGTTGTCTTGGGGACATTAAATCTCTGATACTTCCAGACTGCCTTCAGGGCTGAGCAAGCACTTGAGAAGGGAAGCTACCAGGAGGTATGGGAATATCCACGACAGCTACAGATGAATTAAAGGTGAGCTGAGGGGATATGGGGCTGGGTATTAATAGTGTGTACTCATTTCTGGATATTTGCTTGAGACGCGGTAGCTTTTGGTGAATCAGTTCTTCTTTCAACCTTTTAGTGGGCAGTTTGGGGCACTTTGGAACATATATAAAATTTTAACTATGCTGCAGTGTCTATATTCAATGGCCATCTTGGGGATACAAATATAGCTTTGGGCCCAATATATCTGTAATTGGGTATGGGCCTTAGCATGTAGATTTTAGAAGTTCTATAGGAATTTTTACCTTAATTTCATCCCCCCTGCTCAAAGGAATTGGGTTACCTTCTAAACCATGTGATTCCTGTGACTTAGTGGCTTGAAATTTATGTTGTGAGGCACATTTTATTGAATACCAGAAATTCTCTCCAACAGCAGATGAATCCATGCTTCTGTGAATCTTTTCATAACTCTTGTATTTATAAAAAGACAAGGGATCTATAAATTTCCCAAATCACCCATGGGTTTTTTATTGAGGATCTAAAAAGGCACACATCTTGTTCCCTTATATGCTTGAAACCTAATCCTCATTCATTTCAAAAAAAGATTCTCAGTTGAGACCTTTTGCCCTTTATTGGATGACTCATCCTTTGTATTTGCTACTCATTCATCATAGTTGGTTGAGTAATGTATGTTAAAGGTGAGACATATGTTAGATTACACACCTGTCTCATAAATTCTACATAAAGATTAGCCTATCTTCTGAGTCCATGATCTTGGAGACTCACCATTTTCAAAGTAGTGACTTGGTACTTTGTTAAGAAAACTTCTACTTATATAGAAAAATTATCACAATGATCTCTTTTTACTAAAATAAAATACTGTCTTTGACCATTTCTTGTCATTTGTCCTCAGGGCCCTCTGATTTCCTGTTTCATAAATTCTCTATTTCCTAATTTTGAAAAGATTCCACAAGTTACAACTAGGTATTCTAGTAAACCAGACCACTGTCACAATTTATTTTTAGTATTAGGGACTTTATATCTGCATGCTCCAAATTTTAGAGCCATGTATCCAAAGCAAGAATACTATTCTAGATGTCATTGGCTGGAAATAACCAACTTATGTTTGGAATACCTCTTTCTTATATTCCTTCAGTCTCTTTTGACTGAAATTTTGATCTGTAAGAATTAAAATATTTTGTGGGATTCTAACTTGGTCAGACACCCAGTTGTTACCCCAACCAATGTATGGGGTCACCGATCAATGACATTTGGCTTTTGGAATACTTTTAGCAATTAAGATTAACTTGGACATATAAATTTGGGGATTAATTTCAACCAAACAAAGCCACATCATGAAACCTTTAATTACAAGGTGTGACAATGTTGTTATATCCTCCTTACTTCCCTTCACATATTTTCCCTTCAAAATACTCCCACAATTCATTTTGAAGGAGAAGGCACTACCTCTCAAAACATTAAATAGTTGCCTCTAGCTCAAACTTTCCTCACTGGAACTGTAAAAGTAAAATGAATAACAACAACAGCAATAATAATAGCTATCATCTTATTGAGCACCTACTATATATCAGCATTATGATAAGGGCTTTGAATATTTTATCACACTTCGTTTTAACAACACTTTTATAAGACAAGTACTATTATTAGCTCATGTTCAGAAGATGCTGAGGCTTCAGAGAGGTCGAATAAATTAGTAAATAGCACAGTCAAGTCCCTACCCTGTGTGGTTCACCTAAACAACACTTTTGTTTTTAATAGACATTTTCTAGTGTTGAGTCAGTTGCAGAATGGAAAATTTTAAAACTACATTATTTCGGAAAAAGTTTAAAGTTCCACTCTATCACTAACTCATCTATGGCCACTTGACTCTCATCTTTGCTTGTTTAAATATTTGTTTCAGATAAATTATACTACATGCTGATGACTAGTAGGAAGTTGATGATGACCTTTCAGTTAATGAGAGAAATATACTAATCTTTGAGAAGATGATGCTACTGAGATGTCCCAACCATAAAAGGGTCATAACTTTGTTGATTTCCTAAATGTGGTGATGCGTTAGCTTTTATTTCCCCTGAAATGTTCACTTTATTTTAGGAGCATATAATCCTTCCTGTGGCCATTGTTGATTTGACCATGAAAGGTTAAAGTAAATGAACTGGCCCACATACATCCTCCCCACATCCTTTCCCTCCACTGAACTGTGTCTGACCAGCTAAACTTACTAAAGCAAACCAACTAATTCTGGTAAATAATTCCACCCACAGCCAGCCTGTGACATTTTGCAATAGGTTTTTAATAAAATTTCAGGAATATTTCATAAGTATATTTTTCTGAATATACTAATGGATTATTATTTCAATTTATCCTAAGACTTCGGGTACACTGTCAATGTGCATTCAGTCTATCTGTCAAATGTTAATCAATCTGTTTTAGAGTTTTTGATGAATGTATTTACCATAATGACACTTCAGTAATAAATTTCAGCCTCTTAAATTACCTCAGATACCAAATTGGTAGTGTTACTGGTACCAGAAGGGAAATTTTTATTTTGGAAAGACTGCTAGAATTGAAATTGAGTTTACCATACAAATCTAGAAGATGTGATTTGCTTTCTACTAGATATATTATTTTGAGCTGTACATAAGATAGATATTTCTGCATTTTTAAGCTATGAAATGGAGTGACACCTACCTATGAGGGCAATGAGGTACAGATAGATAAAAGAGAAGAAATTTAAACACTTTCAAAGAAATAAAATGTACTATTATCACATCTTTAATCAGATTTCAGTTCTGGGAATTCTGAATGGGTTTTGGGATCTCTGAAAAACATTTATTTCTGGCATAATCTTTTCAGTTAATATGTACGTCCCTTCCTATACTCTTCCTTTAAGCCTGTCCCTTTGGAAAACAACAAGAAGTGTTTCAGCAATTCAAGAATACTTTTGGCTCTGGAGGAATTTTAAACAAGCACATTTCAAACTCTTTAAGCCAAACAGCACCTTTAACCCAACATGATTCACAGAAATTAAAATTTACAAGATAAGTGGTTGTGATATTCATGTATATGAACAATGAAGATTCCTATTCAATCACTTCCACCCAACAGGGAATAAAATGTGTGAAAAAATGTTGGAACCTCTATAGTTCAATTTGGTAGGTTTGATTCAGCACTTTGGATTTCCTATATCATATTTCCATAATTATTTGACTATTTGTATGGATAGATTGGATACTGCTGGTAGTGGCTGAGTATATAATGATGTGAGAGGAAAACCATGCCAAAAGTAACATGCTTAACTACAGATGAGAAGTTGACTTTATTGGTCCTAATTTCCTAATTCACTTGTTTCAAAACTGTACCTTTAATATATATATTTTCTTGAAATGGGCAACTAAATAAAATACACAAAGAAGGATTGTGGGACAATAGTAGAGTAGGTAACTCCAGGAATCAGTCCCTCCACTAAAACTATTTAACTGGCAGAAACTGTCTGAATCAATTATTTTGAAACTCTGTAGTCTATTAGAATACTGTACAGCATCCATGGAATAGCTGGAGGAAGAGGCTGGTAAGTTGCAGTAAATATCAGTGTATTTAACCCTGTGAGCAGTGGCTACCAATCCCCAAACATATGGCAGGTGTTAATGGGCACTGGACTGCAGCCTGGGCTCCTGGTGCAACTTGCTGGTGCCAGGATAGGGTATAAAACCTAGTCCTCTAAAATCTCTCCCTCTCTCTAGGTGGGGGGTGTCTGATTGCTAATTACTGTTTTGGATCAGCTGCTTTAGATCTCTTGAGGGCTATTTCTGAGGGTGGCCATTGTTCTAACCCTCACAGACAAAAGCAACAGAGGAGTATTAAAGAAACATTAACTATATTTTTTTCCACTTTTCTCTTTCCATGTCCTGATTGGGAACAAAAATAGTTTGGAAAATTCATAAATTAATGGTTCGAACCTTCAACAACAGTAACAACAAAATCTAGCAATCCCAGAGGAGTGAGAGAACTAGATTTCCAGAGTTATAACAATATAATACTCAGAATGTCCGGTTCTCAATAAAAAACTACAAACTATACAAAGACAGTATGGCCAATTCACAGGACAAAAATAAATTTCCAGAAACCATCCCTGAAGAAGCTTGCACATTGGAACTATTTGTCAAAACCTCCATATCAACTGTTTTAAATGTGTTTAATGAGCTAAAGATATCTGTATTAGTCAGTCAAAGGGGTGCTCATGCAAAATACCAGAAATCTGTTGGCTTTTATAAAGAGTATTTATTTGGGATAGAAGCTTACAATTGCTAGGCCATAAAGAATAAGTTACTTCCCTCACCAAAGTCTGTTGCCACGTGTTGGGGCAAGATGGCTGCCGATGTCTCCCAAGAGTTCAGGCTTCTTGAGTTCTTTTCCTCCTGGGGCTCCATTTCTCTCTGGGCTCAGCTGCTGTGCTCTTTCCACAAGGCCAGCTGTAGACTATTAGGTGTCTCTCTCCCCAGGGCTTCTTCCATGTCTAAGGAGTTGCCTCTATTCCTCTGTGTTCTTCTCCTGTGTGTTCACTTCCTAGGTTCTGGCTCAAAACTCCCAACTCTGTCCTTTACCATATCTTTTCTCTGTGAGTCCCCACCCACCAAGGGGCATGGACTCAATGCCCTACTGATGTGGCCCAATCAAAGTCCTAATCATAATTTAATCAATTAAAAGGGATACCCCTAGCAGACCAGTTTACAAACATAACCCAATAACTATTTTTGGAATTCATAAACAATGCCATACTGCTACAGCATCTATGTATAAAGAACTAAAGGAAATTAGGAATACATGTTCTGAATAAAATAAAGAGATGGACATTTAAAAAAAAGAACCAAACAGACTTTTAGGAGCTGAAAAATATAGTAATTGAAATGAAAAGCTCATTAAATGGATTCAACAGTATTTTTAACAGGCAGAAGAACGGATCAGTGAACTTGAAGACAAGTCCATTGAAATTTTCCAGCATAGGAGCAGAAACAAAAAGTAGTGAAGAAGAATGAACTGGGTCTGAGGGACCTATGGGATGCCATCAAGAGTCCCCACATTTGTATCATTAGAGCCCCAGAAGGACAAGAGAGAGAGAAAGGGGCATGGAAATAATTTGAAGAAATAATGGCTGAAAACTTCCCAAACTTGATGAAAGACACAAATACACACATCCAGGAATCCCAATGAACTGCATGTAGGATAGACTCTAAGAGATCAACACCAAGAAAAATTATAGAGATATTGTCAAAATCAAAAGACAGAAAGGAATTTGAAAGTGATGAGAGAATTGACTTGTCACATACAAGGGATTCCCCACTAAGATTAAGAGCAAATTTTTCATCAGAGACTATAGAGACAAGAACACAGTGGGGTGACATTTGTAAGGTCCTTAAATTTAAAAAAATAAGAAACAAAAAATGACTGTCAGCAAAAAATTCTATACCTTGCAAAAATATCTTTCGAAAATGAAGGAGAAATTAAGACATTTACAGATAAACAAAAGATGAAAGAGTTCATTACTCTTGTAAGAAGACCTGCCTTACAAGAAATGCCAAAGGAGTCCCACAGGTTGAAATATAAGGACACTTGGCAGTAATTTGGAACCGTAAGAAGAAATAAAGAACATTGGTAAAGGTAACTACATAGGTAAATATAAAATCTTGTGTTATTGCACATTTAGTTTGTAACTGCTTTTTCTCCCCTTATATGACTTAAGAGACAAACATGCAAAATAACATTTTAAATCTATGTTAATGGGTGTACAATAGAAAAAGATATTATCTTAGCCAATAACAATATAAAGGAAGAGGGAAGGAGAGATATAGGAGTAGAGAGTTTGTATACTACTGAAACTACTTTGGTACTAGTCAAAGTAGGCAGTTATTCATTTAAGATGTTAATTGTAATCACAAAGGTAATTACTAAGAAAAAATAAAAATATATAGACAAAAGGAAAGAAGAAAGGGCTCAAAATGATACACTACAAAAAAATCAAATAAATACAAAAAAAACTGCAGTCATGGAGTAATTACAATGGATTTTTAGATTTTACACCAAAAGCACAAGCGAAAACAACAAAAAGATAAAATAAACTTCATAAAAATTAAAACATTTGTTCATCAAAGGACATTATCAAGAAAGTGAAAATACAACCTACAGAATGGAGAAAATATTTGGAAGCCACAGATCTGATAAGTGTTTAGTATCCAGAACATATAAACTCAACTCAGAAATAAAAGGACAGGTAATCCAATCAAAAACAGGGCCAAGGATTTAAATGACATTTCTCCAAAAAAATACCCAAATAGCCAGTAAGAATATGAAAAGATGATCAACATTATTAGCCATTAAATAAATGCAAGTTAAAACTGCAATGAGATACCACTTCACATTCACTAAGATGGCTATTATTAAAAAAAAAAAAAAAAACACTGAGAATAACAAGTGTTGGTGGGAATACAGAGAAATAGGGGCCCTCTTACATTGTTGGTGGGAATAAAAAATGATGCAGCCACTGTGGAAACAGTTTTGAGGTTCCTCAGAAAATTAAACATAAAATTACCATATGACCTGGCAATTCCATTCTTATGTATGTTCCCAAAAGAATTGAAAGCAGGAACTCAGACAGATACTTGTACACCAATATTCATTGCAGTATTATTCACAATAGCTAAAAAGTGGAAGCAACCCAAGTATCCATGAATGGATGAACAGATAAACAAAATGTGGTATATCCGAACAGGAATATTATTCTGCCATAAAAGGAATTGAGGGAAGCAGATGTGGCTCAAGCAACTGGGCTCCCATCTACCATATAGGAGGTCCAGGGTTCGATTCCCAGGGCCTCCTGGTGAAGGCAATATGGCTTGCGCAGAGTGCTGGCCCGCATGGAGTGCTGGTCCATGCAAGAGTACTGGCCCGTGCAGGGGTGTTGGCCTGCATAGGGGCGTTGGCCTGCATGACCAAGCAGACAGCTGGCACAGCAAGATGACAGAACAAAAAGAGACACAGAGGAGAGACAATAAGAGATGCAGCAGACCAGGGAGCTGAGGTGGTGCAAGAGATTGAGCAACTCTCTCCCACTCTGGAAGGGGCCAGTATTAGTTCCCAATGCTGCCTAAAGAGAAGACAAGCAGATACAGAAGAACACACAGAAAATGGGCACAGAGAGCAGACAGGAAGCACAAAAACAATGGGAAAGTGTGTGTGTGTGTGTGTGTGTGTGTGTGGTAAATAAATAAATAAATCTTAAAAAAAAAAAAAAGGAATTGAAGTACTGTACAGTCTACAACATGAATGATCCTTGAAGACATCATGAGGAAAATATTGCATGATTTCTCTTACCTGAAATGTTTAGAATAAGCAAAGTCATAAAGACAGAAAGCAGAATAGTGGTTACCAGGGATGGGTGGAGGGGGAAATAGGGAGTTATTGATAAATGAGTATGAGTTTGGTTTGGGATGATGAAAGTAATCTGGAAATGGCCAGTGGTTAAAGTTATAAAATACTGTTAATGTACTTATGTTAGCAGGATGCTCTGGGTTCTGGGCTGCTAGTTTCTGGGCTTATGTCACATAAAAGAATTCAAGGACACACCATAGGGTAGGCAAGGAAGTAAAGAGTTTATTAAGAAATAAGAAAAGAAAAACAGTGCACAATCTGAAACAAAAAAGTTGTGGGCATGCTGCAGGGTGAGATGCCTGCGTGGGGCCCCAGGTTCGGCCTTTCTAAGACCTTTATTCCTCCCCTTTCCTAATGTTGGGGAGGGGTCCCAGCTGTTTGCTGTTTTGATTGGTTGCCCTACCTGTTAGCTCTCAGGGGGTCAATGAGGAGGCCTTTTGTTTGGAGGTATCCAGGGCTTCCCTTTGACCCTGGAAAGAGTTCCAAATGGGATCTTGTGGCCGGAGTCTCATGGGATCATTCTGGCTTTGCTCTTTAGTAGCAGCCTTCCCCTCAGGAGTTTTCTGGGCAGGGTTTCATGGCCATGAGGTCTGTTGGCCATGTGGTCTCTGGTGGGCATGTTCTCTGCCTGGTCTGAGCTGCCTTTCCTCTTTCACTATACTAACCTGCTTCACTTATGTTAAAGAATTGTCCACTTAAAATGGTTAAAATGATTTTTTTGTTATGTATATTTTACCACAATTAAAAATAAATACAAAAAAAAAATAAATTATTGCATTGGCTAGAACTTAAAAATAAATATATAAATAAATAAATTTCTGAATTTAAAAACTACAAAAAATTTGGTGAGATTTAAGGAAAGTTACCTAGATAGTAAAGGCTGAGATTTTCTAGACAATACTTTCAAAGTAGGCTGTGATAATCTCTAAAAATAGCCTCCATTTAGGACTATTAGAAAGTGTGGAAGAATGGCTACCAGCTACCATGTCCTTTGATGTTCCCCAAATACTCTTTGTACTCCATTTGGATCAAATTACCTGTTCTCTGAACTATATGCATGCCTTTTTTATATGATTCTCTTTCTGTCAGAAGTTCCCCTCCTCACTTTCTCATACTGGCAAACTCCTTCTCCACCTCTGCATTGAAGAATTTTCTGTTTCCACAAAGCAGCACTGGATGCTCTTGCTTTCATGCATTCATTGCCATTGTGCATATTTCTACCTAGAAATTCATTCATTCATCAAGTATTTATTTAATACTTATTATGTAACAGATATCATGACAAGCACAGGGCAAATTAAATAAGTAATACATGGCCTCTCATTTAAAAAAAAGTTTAGAGTCTTATGCCAGGCTTCTTAACTTGGACTCACTGAAAGAGCTTTTTTATGTCCAAATTTGTAGGTGTTTGCATGTATAACTTCTTAACAAAGAGGGTTTTTATATTTCAGCAGATTCTAAAAGAAATCAGTAATAATCCCAAGAAGGTTCAGAACCATTGATTTAGTGGAAAAGATAAATAATCAGTTGATTACAATGTATTGTGCAATTAGTAATAAAATGGAAATAGGCATAGGACCAAATATGAGGCGTATGTGATAGAAACCAGAAAGTGGTGGTGGAGTCTGATACGGCTTTTGGGAGGAGGCGCAGTCTGACTGAGTCCTGAAGGATGAATGAGAGGTAGCTCAGTCCACTTTTCTTCACAGTTAAATTTCTGGAACTCTTTTCACTTCCTCATCACTTGTTTATCTCTTAACCTACAGAAGTCTGGCTTCCACACCCACCACTTCACTGAAAGGACTCTGATAAAAGTCATCAGTGACGTCTTCATTGCTAAACCCAATAAAAACATTTCACTTCTTTTCTTACTTGACCTCTATACAGCATTTCAATCTCCCTCCTTCTAAGAATTTTTCCTTCTTTACTTTCTTGATTTCTCACTCTTGTAGTTTTCTTTTCATTTCTCTGAAGGCTATCTCTAAGGTATCCTTTTTTTTTTTTTTTTTTTAAAGATTTTTATTTATTTATTCATTTATCCCCCCCTTGCTGCTTGTGCTCACTGGGTCAGCTAACCACGCCGTGCGGGCGGGCTTGCCTTCACCAGGAGGCCCCGGGAACCGAACCCGGGGCCTCCCATATGGTAAACGGGAGCCCTACTGATTGAGCCACAGCCGCTTCCCTCTAAGGTATCCTTCAATACTTTTCCTCCTACTTATTGTAATTCCTTCCCTTCTTAATCCATCATTCCTTTCTAACTCATCTCATGCACATTCATGGCTTCAGAGAATGACTCTGTGATTTTGTCCTCCAGATTTCTATATCTCCACCCCAGTTTTCTCCCCTAAGGCCCAGAAACTTATAACCAGCTATCTACTGCACAATTTCATCTGATGTTCCATAAGTAGCTGACACTCAAGATGTTCAAAACTAAACTCACACTCTTCTCTATGAACATATAGAAAGAATCTTCTTTAATAAATTGGCAAAAGAGACAGATAATGCATGATGTCAGAGACAAAAAGAGGAGAGAAGTACAAAGGAAGAGAGAGGGAGAGAGAGAGAGAGGGAGAGTATTTAAAAAAAAAAAGGAAAGAATAATAATTATGGGTTGCACTTTAGACTATGTTTACCTTTGAGGAATTACATTATTTTCAAACATGAAAACCACTTTTTCCTCTTCTTGCTTTTTTGAAAATTCCAAGTGCTAGAAATGATATTGTAGGGAAGAAAAAAATCACTATCATAGAGAGCAAAATTTAAAGCATTGGATGTGTAGTCTCTTTTTGTTCAGCTAAGCTACCTCATTGATTATCTCTGCCTGGTACTCCTTTATTCAGAGTTACTCAAAGCTTTCCTAGAAGCTAGTGGGCGCCACCTCAAAAAGCTTGAACTGCAGTATAGTCATTTGTTGGCTGGTGGAAAGGTAGATGAGGGACTTGACTGTGAAACTTTGGAGAGACGAGAAAAGAACATTCCTTAATCTTCTTTGTATCTCGCATAACATCTGGCTAAAAAATCATTTGATGAAATAAATGCTGATTTCTGTAGGGCCTTCCTTTAAAAGAAAATAAACACTTTCCTTAGGTTGGGTCATCAGTTGTGATTATAATATTGTATTTATTAGTCATACTAATAAATATTAGTCCTCAGAGTCATACTTTAAAATCTCAGTGGATTAACACAAGAAAGGTTTATTTCTTGCTTATGTCACAGTTCCATGTAGGTCAGGCAACTTTCCGGCATGGCTCCTCACCTTCCCCAGGGTTTCCCCTCATGCATCTCCATCATTTTGGGGTCTTTCACTTGCAGCTCCAGAAGGCTCGTCTAACATTAACTGCCTCTAACCAAATGTGAAACAGTTCACTGGGAGAACTAGTCATATGACCACAATTCACCTGCAAAGAAAGCTGAGAAATAAAGGAGGCACTTGAAATACTTGGTGAGGACTAACAATCTCTGTCAGTCTGCCCTTCTTGCCACTGAATACACTTAATCCCTCCCAAGGGAGCAAACCAAAGTCCTGGCAGTAGCCACATCCAACTCAAAGCTTAAGATCTTTGGAGAATCTCTTCATTGTGGGCTCTCTATCAGTTTCAAATATGGCTTCTCTTGGTTGAGAAACTTATGAAGTTATTGGCCCTCTTTTAACATATTAACACCCACATTCATTATACAATAGGAACAAAATATTTGTAATAAACACTCCCATTTAGAAAGGAAGGACAATGTGGTGACTTACTTCAATTACTGGACCATAGCAATTCTGATATACTGTTGGGCAGACATGGTAAAGCCTTTCTATTTGGGGATGAGGAATATTTCTTGATTTGGCCTTGAGTTTACTCTGTGGAATGAGTTTTCTTGACCAGAATTCTTCATAGTTACTGCCTCTACTTGTGAGATGGTTCTTCTTTATTCTCTTTGGCTATAACTGAAGTGTTTGTTGAGGAATATGCTTTTCTCATGGTGACACAGATTTCTCTTCTCCTTTTCCAACCAAACCAAGAGTTCCAGTTAAAAATTTAATCTACAGTCAAACCATATAATTTCACAACAGTGATTTTAATTAAACCTCAAATTTAAATCAAGAGCATTGGTCAAAGATACCCAAGAAGTCTTAGAGTGTACTGCTTTTACATATTGACTAAAACCATTAAAATGACTAGGTTTTAATGTTTTATAGTTTCATTATTACAATATTGAAAAGATTGACTATATAGAAATACATTTCAGCATTTAAAGTTTCTAAAATATCAAAAAATTGGTGTATCACCAGCACTAGAAGGAAAATTTATTATTTTAGAAAGAACGTTAAAATTGATCTTCTAAAATCAAGTGGCAACATCAATTACAATTCCAAATCCTGAATTTCAATGTCTTGACTCAGCACAGTTCATCCTGTTGCTCATGTCATAGCTCAATGGGAGCTAGGCAACTCTCCTGCACAGCTGTCCTCCAAACAGTGACTCAGGACATAGGCTGCTCCCGTTCTGCAACTTTGCTTCCTGGAGGCCTTCATTCCAGCCACACAAAGGATGAGAATTTAGATAGTTAAGATCCTGGATAATAGCATGCACTATTAATTTCAAGGGAGGAACAGAAATGCGGGAGGAGCACAAGGAATATTTGTTGAGTCCTCCCTCTCTCTGCCATAATATTTAGTTCTGTTTTGCACCACATCAATCATTGTATCTATTCCATAATTTAATAATTTTTTTTAACTCTTAACCTTAGCTAACTGCAGTTTTAACAGGTAGTCTTTCTTCTTTTGTGACTTCTCATGCAAGGAAGGGGGGAGCTATGTGTCTGTGGTTTGGGTACAATGAACATAAATGGGAAATACATTTCATTAGAGATATAATGCCAAGACAAATAAAATTTCTCTCCATACTGAGGTATTCAGCTTTACTTTATTAGATAATGAGAACTATATAATCCATTATTTTTCCATTTATCTTCAAGAGGCAGGAAGCTCCATTGCATTTAGAGCCGTAATTAAGTTGGACTTGAATTTAAAAAAGCATATACTTCTCATATTGTGTTTCTGCAGTACTCACAGTTACATAAATATTACATGTATTTGTAACTCATATTTGTGTGTAACTCAAATAAATATTTATATTTATGTGGAACTGTGTAATTCACAGTTACAAAAATGTATACAGGAGATGTATAAATTACCAACAGTTATGTCCCCAAGAGCCTTTTTTTTCCATTAAAACTGTAGCTATTAACACATGATAACAAGATTATAAAGTAATGGCTAGAAACCCTTAAAAATTAATTGGTTGACCAAATAGTCCCTATAAATTTATGTTCTTAATCAAATTCTCTTCTGTCCTTCTTTATCAAATTCTCACAATTTCATAAACAGGCTAAAAGTTGGGTCGTGTTATCTGACAAGGCTCAGATCTGTATTGATGAAATGGAAAATTTGAGAACAGAATTTATGAGACAGCTGTTTTCCCCAGGTCTGTCCTACCTTAGCAATTTAATGTAGATGCAAGTTAAATTTAATGAGAATCCTTTTTCTAGCCTCAAATCTTTTATGGTTTTAAAGCATAGGTTCTGAGAAAATTTTGGTACTGTGGTAATATCATAATAGGTACTACCTATTATGGTAGTTAAAGATGGAGGATTATATTACTTATGTGCCTCATCTGATATAGACAAGTTTGCAAAGCCTTTGAACTCACATTGATCTTTCACATGCCCAGGGCGGGTCCTCTGCCCACGTGAAGGTGCTTCAGCCCATCCACCCTTTTCTTATCTCATTCCTCCTCCCCATTCCAGGGAGAATGATTCTGTGGGAACTTCCTGAAATCTGCCTCCTCTTCCACAAGAGAACTTGCTCCTCCTGCCCTCAGGTGTAAAACGGCCACCATCAGAGTCACAGAGTTCCACAAAAGAATAACTGGCCCGTGTTTGGGACCAGAAAGCTGGAGTTCCTTGCTGACTAAGTGGCATTCAAATGGATGGAAAAGCAACCATATTTTATCTCCCCAAATGACATAAAGGAAAACAAAAACAAGTCTGTTTCCCACATGGCAGCCTGCACAGTGAAGGCCATTGTTCCTTGGAAACTTCAACAGACACACTCCTGCTTTTCCAGATGAACTGGCTAGTCCTCGGTTTACAGGCATGAAGTCACAGTAATGAAGGCCCCATCCCTTAGGTGATTTTCCTCTTTGGGTGCACTATGCTGTTTCCTGATGCACCTGATGTACCTGAACTCAAAACCACAGGAGGAGAAAGAATCTTGGTGTTGCACTCACTCTGTCTTTGGAAGAAATAATCTCTCGAGAAATGCCAGGAAGGATGCTGTGGACTGGACCACAGGTCATTTATAGATAAATCACCTGGCAGCTGTCAGTGTTTTGGCATGTTTAGTATAAAAGTTTCTCACAATAGTTGGTCCATTTATGCATAAAGGTAGAGATTAGGTTGCTTAGGGGATGCTTTGAAGATAAATGAAAACCGCTGGTAGAGAACACATCAAACAAAAGCCTAACAAACTTTTAAGGAAAGGAAGACTCAAGCCAGACAAATTATGCCTATTCCCTCTTAGAGACAAGTGCCCCAAGCCGCATGGCACCGCCCATGGTCCAGTGAGATTTTTGTAGTAAGAACAGAACTGAGCTTCGGGAACTTATTCCAAATACTTCCCCCCCCCTCCCAATTCTATAACATGTACTTTTCCCTTCCTTATCTCAGAACTCTCATTAAGAAGGAATGTAAGTAAAAGCACAATTTCTGTATCAGTCCTACCATCATGTGCTGAGGCAGTCTGTGATGGGCAGAGATTTCTCTTCCACAATATGTGATGATATGAAGGGAACAGAGAGTGATCCAAAAATATTATCCGCATCAGCTTTTCTCAGTAACCCATCATTAAAGCTGAGGCCTGAGTGTTTATTGCACATCTACCATGGGTCAGGCATTATGTTATGAATTAAGGATACAAAGATGAATATGATCCCCATAATGTAGAAAGACTGCAATGCATAGGTATTTCTGCAGTATTATTATTATTATTAATTACTTGTCTGTCTTTCCAACTTGAACCTTAAAAGCAGTGTTTTTGGTTTGGTACCCTCATATGTGATAGTGACTGATGTGTAGCAGACCTTCATTCATGAGTTATGAGTAATGAATAAATGAGTGAATGAATGACTGGCAATAAAGTGCACCTTATCAGTCATTAGACAACTATTGATTAGACCCTTTTTCACCGTCCTGGGAGTTTAGCATGAGAAAGTCTTGATGGAAGGCAGCATAAAAGCATCAGTTAAAGCCTGAGGCATCCTCCAGAAGCATAAAATTTACCGGAGGAAAATCCAGTAAGTGGTCCTGGATATCTAGTTCCCTTGGAAAAGCAGCTCCCAAGAGGAGAAAAAAAAACTCAAAAAGGGTAGGGGAGGAAGGTACCAAGGACAGACTTATTTAGTCTACATTTATCAAAAGCTCTACCCTACTTATGGATGTCTTTGTTGTAAATAACGTAAAATAAAAATAAATCATAGGAAGTGGATGTGGCTCAAGCAGTTGGGCTCCCATCTACCACATGGGAGATCCCAGGTTTGTTTCCCAGGGCCTCCTGGTGAAAGCAAGCTGGCCCGCGTGCGTGCGCAGAGCTGGCCCGTGCGGAGAGCTGGCACAACAAAAAGAGAAAAAGAGGAGACAATGAGAGACACAACAAATCAGGGAGCTGAGGTGGCTGAAGCGATTGAGTGCCTCTCTCCCACACTGGAGGTCCCAGGATCGGTTCCCGGTGCCTCCTAAAGAAAAGACGAGAAGACAAGCAGACACAGAGAGCACACAGCAAATGGGCACAGAGAGCAAGACAGCGAGCACGAAAACAACAAGGGGGGGTATAAATTAATTAAATAAATCTTAATAAATAAATAAATAAACTGTTTATGGAAAAGACAAGTATATCCTTCTTAACTGCACAAAAATTGTAATAAAAAGCTGTTAGGTAACATGCTTCAGTTTATCAGTGAGTGAAAGCAGTAGTTCTCCACACGTGGCTAACAGGCAGATTGATCATAGCATTGACATTTGAAAGTAGAGTTCACAATGTTTTTCTTACTGTCATTAAATAATAATTTTTTCATCTGTGGTTCAACTTTATCTGTTTGTGTGCAGCAGAACATATACTTTCTGGAGCTCTCCTTTCTTGAACATAGGCAGATACTAGACCCAAAAGACATGTCCACTTCTTCTGTGGGGCTATGGGCTTTAGCTTTGGACATCCTCTGTAACCTCAGATTTTTGCTAAGCCAGGTCAACTCAGGACCACAGCCAACCACTTAAACTTTTTTTTTAAAAGCTGTCATGCTCTAATACACTGCCATCTTTTGGCAGTGATAAGCATAGCTAAAAAGGCAAAAGAAGCAATGCTGATGCAATAACCCAATCCATTGTTAAAAGTTCTTTGGAACTCACAAAGCAAAGCAAAACAAAACAAAACAAAATGGGGCAGAGCTTCACGAACTTGCTTGCAAATATTTCAGTCCACACTTGGGGCTCCATTCTTTAATCCGTTAACATAGTGACACTATTTTGGATGTGTGTATTATTCATGCAAAAAAGATTTTTTGAGTACCTACTATGTGCTAAGCCCTGTTCTGGGTAGTGGGGATACAGTGGTGAACAAGACAGATATGGTTTATGCCCTCACAGCTGTTACAGTTCAGTGTGGGCATTGGGCACAGGGGATAAAGGCTAATATGGAGAGGAATAGGATGATCTAAGAGGAAGACGGGCATTTAACACATATAGGATCCAATTTTGCCTCCCCAGAAGTGACAGTGAAGTGGGAATCAGAAGGATGATTAAAAGTTTGCAAGGCAAAAGTGGAAGAGGGTAGGCAGGGGATGCATCCCGGGATAAAGGACCAATCTGTGCAGATATAACATCAAACATGCAATTTTGCGTATTATTAAGTTAATTTGCATAAGATGCTTTACAAACATGTTTAAAATTTATAATTTTATCTTGTGAAATACAATAATGTGCATTTCAGCATAGTTAATGGGAGGTGATATGGTGCTGATTAAATCACTGGGTTTAGAAATCTCAGAGATTTGAATTCAAATCCAATTAGTGCTGCAATTTTAAGCGACTTACTTTTCTGAGACGATTTAACTCTAAAATGGGAACAATGGGATCTAGGTTTGCTAGCTGCTGATGAGGTTTAGACTGAGGAAAGGTATCTAACAGCACAGCACAGAGTCACACACAATGCAGACACTCAATACATTTTCTTTCCGCCTTAACTTTTTGGGGATATCGGAGATTCTACAGTCATTTAGGAAAAGTTACTCCATCAACATTATGAGCATTTTGTTTAAAAGACCATTTTGATTTTAGCTGTGTGATTCGTGTGCAAACACATTTCATGTATCATTAATTACCTGACATTTATTCTTTATAAGATTCCTTGAAAGTTCTACTTCACTCTGTAGGTGGCCAGGCTGCTTTTGTCACTCACAGAACAAAAGTTTAAGTGGAATGGGAAGATGGAATATCTTTAAATAACTGAAAGCCTTTGCTTTGATTGTCCAGAACTACTCCAATTCACTTAATAATTATCCCACTTAGGCTTAATTATGTAGGACTGATTACAGAGAACTCCTAAAAAATAGTCCACAATATGTGTGTGTGTGTATGGGGGGGGGGGGGAAGGTGTACAGAGCTAGCATTTTTTACCACATAAGAAAATTTCTTTATATGTTTTTTCATTAAGATTTGTCAGTCATACTCTATAGATTTTTTAAAAAGATTTATTTTATTTTTTTATTTCATCCCCCCTCGTTGTTTGCCCTCAGTGTCTGCTCTCTGTGTCTGCTCATATTCTTTTTTTAGGAGGCACTGGGAACCGAACCATGTGGGAGGAAGGTGCCCAATGGCTTGAGCCACATCTGCTCCTTGCTTGTGTCTCTCATTGTGTTTCCTTGTTGTGTCATCTTGTTGTATCATCTCATTGTGGCATCTTGTTTCATCAGCTTGCCACGCTGGCCTGTAGCATCAGCTCGCTGTCTTGATCATCTTCTTTAGGAGGCACCGGAACCTCCCATGTGTTAGGTAAGCACCCAACTGCTTGAACCACATCCTCTTCCCTTTAATCCTATAGATTTGAGCACAATTTATCAGTCCAGGGATATGGTAATATCACTTTAAAACATGGTGATAACTCATTATAACCTAAGTCCATCTTATACAATTTAACATCTCCTATCAAATAATATCTCCTGTATTGAAGCATGAAAATGTTAAAGTTGGAAAGGATATTAACAATCATCTGATCTAGCCTATTATTCTACAGATCAGGAAACTAAGGTTCAAAATGGTAAATTTTCCTAAGGATACTAGGTGTCAGAACAAGAATCCTCCTGCAGAGATTCTGTCCCAAATTTTCTACTAGTTTATACTATACCCCATTTCACATGGGTAGCCTAGGGGATGGGTTCTTTCATCTGAAGCAAATGCCATAAAATACACTTGGCTAAAAAAGGCTCTAAAATAATATCGTTATTCTAATTATTAATTGAGAGTAATTTAAGTAGTAGTTTTATGTTTCCAATCAGAATAATATTTATCAGTTATGCCTTCAAAAGTCATTGGGAATAAAATTGGTAAGCTTCAGTTCATTCAACCAATATTTACTGAGTATATAGAGTTTGTATGACACTGTATTTGGTAATTGATGTCGATTCTATTTTATTGAGGAAGGTAAAGAAAGGGGAAGGGGAAAGCTTACAATACCAAGTCACCAAAAACCTTTTCTCCGTTTCTCTGTGTTCTGACATATTCTGAGAGCTACCAGTTGTATAACATTTTACAGTTTCAAAAAAGCTCTTTTCCTTTATATCAATTCCCATATTACATTGTTTTAACCTTTCATGGCTCTTAACACTTTCAACTGTTTTTTATTATTCTTGTTGTGGATGTCATTAATCTACCTCTTAGATTTAAGTTCATGAAAACCGAAGGCATCTTAAACATCACTGAATCCACCACAGTATCTGGCTTACTTTCTTGAATGCTGTATGTGCCTGATATTCAGTGAATGAATAAATGAATGAATGGTGTTTCAGTTGACCCTCACAAGCACGGCAGGCCTGATTATCTCTGTGTCAGAGAAGATGACATGGCAGCTGAGAGATTACGTCCTCATTCTCATTGCTAATAAGCCATAGAGTTCATAAATGGTTCTCTTTAATTCTTAATCAAAACTTGCTGGTATTTATTTCCTTCATATGAACAATCAGGTGGTAGGTGACTAATACCTTGTTTTATACTGTGTTTTGCAGTTTCAGAAGCACTTTCATACACATTATCTCCCCTGACCCTTCTACCTGCCTGTGGAGTTGGCAAGGAAGGTAGTACTATCTTCACTTTGCAGATGAACTTTGGTAGCTTGCCCAAGGTCAAACAACCATTAAGTGCTGAAGTCAGGCTTTGAACCGAAGTCTTTAGACTTTAAGCCTGGCCCCTTAAATACTGACCACTAAGAAAGGATGAATTATGATAGCAAAACTTACCGGAACTTTGGTGGATAAAAGCCATTTACACTAAATGAATTAAAAATTATAAACTAAAATTACTAGTCCTGTGGATTAGGTGTTAGGTATAAATACATAGGGTAGAATATATAGTTTTAATTACCAGGCAAAAGTATATAAGCCCACGGTTCTGCCCCAGTTAAAATTAAAAACCAAATTTACTGATAAACTGAGCAGATATAAGCTTCAATAATTTTTTTCTAGACTGATAATTGTTGGCCTATGTGTGTTTACTTGTATAGCTTGGAGTTGGGAGTTCAGATATTTAAATTTTATATACCAGTCACCAATTATTTTCTGAACAATCAATTGAATTGACCAATGATTATTAATTTGATGATGTTGCTAAATATTAGCTTTTCAGCATAAGGCTTTGTCACAATAGTTTATGCATAGGCTTATATAATATATTCAACAATACTATGATGAGCATGACTAGATGTAAAATTTCAAGGGTAAAGTGTAGGCTCAAGTTGTATTATCATCTTCAAGTAACATAGCCTCAGTTTCTTAACTGTAGAATGGAAATAACAATAGTGCACATTTAATTGGTTCATCATAAGGATTAAGTAAATTAATAACATACATGGTACTTAGTTTCTGGCATAAGAAAATATGAAATAAGTGAGCTCTTCTTTTGCTATAAAATTTATTGCTTCAATTTTTAGGTATATTATTGTCTTATTGATGAAGTCTCACTATACACAAAATTTAAATCCTCTTTTGAAAAATTGCCCCAATATTGTAAATAGAAGTAACTTTATTTAGATTATTTAAAGCTGTGCATAGAGCCCTATGGAAATTGGTTCCTCCAAAATGTTTATAACTTTGAAGAGTGGTGTGGTGATCAGATTTTACATGCACTAGGCATAGATCTTTTCAGAAAAGCAGTTTTTTGCTTTTACAATTCTCTTGATATCTGGCTTTTATTATATGTTATTCTACCTTTCAGTGCCTTGGATTCTCCCCTTTACCAAGTGACAACTATAGTGGAGTCACTTCTTCCTGAGAATGTTAATTATATGTAAATTCTTTTTGCCTTTTAATAATGTAGAGAAGGGTCTAATAATACCAGACATGATTATCTGTAATATAGGAACTGAAGCAAGACTTTGCATATTGAAATCTAAAGGAAAATGAAAATGTGTATTGCATGGTATAGACTCTTCTAAAGAACCTCGAACTGTATATAGCTAATTTGCTTTTTATCCAGTGGGGGTGGGGGTGGGGGAAGAGGCAGAGAAAGAGAAATTTGATTGTTTGTAAAGACAGGGTAAATTTTTCTGGTGTTTTATTCAGCATATGGGTTGAAAAGCCATTCTATTCAGAAATAAGTGCCATGGAATGAGGCCAGGAATTTCAAGTAATTGAGAAAGTTTTGAAACAACCATTAGGATTAATCCAATGGAACATCAAGAACAGATGAATCAAAGAAATGCTGAGCTTCAAAAGGGGGCAACTGAGTTTGCATGATTTTATTTCGGATCCCATCACTTTGTAATTTCTTCAAATATGATTATGTCAGAGATAAGAAAGAATGGCTGTCTCTGAAATGAAATCTTACTACACAGAGCCAATTGTATCCAGAAAGGGGGTAATGAAATTACAGAGGAGGAGGTGGTTGATTACTGAGAAGCTTTGAAGAAGCTAAAGAGCACGTACCATAAGTATTAAGAACTGGAAGAGGTGGGAGAAGAGAAGATTGCAGGCAGGGAGAGGAATTTCGTGTTGAAATGTTGTGGGTGGAGCAGTTTTCAGTGATGTTGAAGTCAACAGTATGGTAACAAGTGGGTGACTGACATGAAGTGTATATAGATACCTCTGAGTGGAAAATGTTGGAGAACTAAGAGACCTAAGTAGTCTGAATGGTAACTAATGCTAAGAATGAACTTTCCAAGGATGCTGACTAGGAGTAGAGTGGAGCAAAACATGAAAAGTCAGTGTTGGTATCATTGAGAAAGTTGAAGATATCCTGGAAGTCAGTAAAACATATATATAGGAACAGGATCACCATTTTGTGCTAAGTTATATGTTAATGTAGCAGAAGCCTTATTCAAATGAGAAAAGGGACAGAGCTGTGTATATGAAAAGCTCTACTGATTAGTCAGTTTGGGATATTCACTAACCTCTCTGTATTAGGTTTCTTTATTTATACTCTGGTGCATGTTTAGAAATACATCTTATGTGGAAAATAGATTGTACCAATGAAGAAAAGGATTCAGACAATTTAGTTATCACAGTTTTCCAGATAACAGATGATTGTGACTCAAGGTATGATCATGGCAGTGACATGGAAAGAAGTCTGTATTCTACAGTTTTTGAAAATGAAACTTGAAAAAGAAGAAATAAGGTGAATTACGAGGTTTGTGTTTCCTTTTTTAAAAAAAAAAATATTTTTAAAGAAGCTTTAGATTACATAAATGATACATGGAAAATATAAGGGGATTCTCATATACCCTACCCCTACCTCTCCCACACTCTTCTCCCTTAACAATATCTCTCATTAGTGTGGTACATTTGTTACAATTGATGCACACATATTGAAGCATTGCTACTAGCCATGGACTATAGTTTACATTATAGTTTACACTTTGTACTGCACATTTTTATAGGTTTTGACAAAATATACAATGGCCTGTATCCATCATTGCAATGTCATGTAGAACAATTCCAATGTCCCCAAAATGCCTCGTGTTACACCTATTCTTTTCTCTCCCTCCCCTCAGAACCTCTGGTGACCACTGTCTTTATATCAATGTTAGAAGATCTTCCATTGCTAGCATAATAATAAGTCTACTTTAGTCCATAGTTGCATTCCCACCTTATGTTTGTTCTTTTCTCAATCTTGAGAATTTTAGGATGGTGATTGAGAAGGGGGTTATATCCCATGGGGCAGATGGATGGAACTTGTCTTGCTTACAGTTGTAGATACTCTCTGTTTTTTGGGATGGGCGTTGTTCATCATAATCATTTTGTTAGTTGTCCTGGGTGAGTCCAATGAACTGGAGAATAGGTCTGGCAACATTGCTAAGATTCAGGGCTCAGCTGTCATATGAATAGACCAAGATTTAAGTCTCTGGTACATATATTTAATGAGTATAGTTCTAATTATAGGTTCAAATAAAGGGGCAGAGGAGCCATGTATATGAAAATTATAAATTAATCTAACTGTTCAATTGGGGAACCTATATTCCAAGGTAAGGATCACTAACAGAGTGCTGAATTCCTGAGATTGTCTGCTCTGCCTATAGTGTCTAGATGTCTCTAGAGCCCTCAGGAGCACCTCTGCATGAAACACTGTTTACTGTGGCAGTCAGTGAGATCCTCCTGAGACATGCATAAGAGTCTGAAAGGACCTCCTGACTGACTTTGAATCTCTTAGCCATAAAAACTCAATTGTGTTTAATATTTCCCCCTTTTTGTCAAGGTCTTTTTCCAAATTCCTAAATTGGCTCTTGGTAATAATCCCTCAGTGCCAGGGAGGCTGATCCCTGGGAATCATGTCCCATGCTGGGGGAAAGGTGGTGAGTTTATATACTGAATTTGGTTTATAGAGAGGTTACATTTAAGCAGCAAGGAAGCTTTCAAGTGACAACACTTGGGCAATATATAATACTAAAATAAGTTTCGATTTCACAAGAACAAGGTTCATAAGTGTAGCCATTAATGTCAAGGGCCTGGCATATTGGTCTGTCATTCTTTGCTAGGCACTGCCCATGTACTCTAGGGATTTTTACCACTCTATAAGAGAATGGAGCAGGACTTCCCAGGATGGGAAGTCAATATTTCTTCAGTTATTATGTGTGTCTCCATCCACCGAGATATGTGTTGCCATTCAATAAGAAGAGGAAAACTGGAGAAGGAACAAATTAGGAGATCAAAAGTTTACTTTTGGAGACATGTTAGAAATACCCAAATAGAAATGTCAGTTAGGAAGTAAAATAAAATGATTCCTGAGTTCAGAATAGAAGGCTAGGCTCAACATGTAGATGTGAAATTTTTTATTCTACGGTGTATAAAGCCAGATGAATGGATGAAATCACTAAAGGAAAGTGGAGGGGAAGAAAAGGGAACCTAGAATGATGCCTTGAGCAATTACAACATCTAGAGATGATGAGGAAGGTAATTCAGCCAAGGGCACTGAGAATGAGTGAACCAGAGAAGTAAAAGGAAAACCAGTAGAGCATGAAGCTATGGAAGTCAAGGGAGAAACATGTTTCAAGTCAAATCCTGCTCGTAAATCCAGTAAGCAGATACAGGGAAGGGTAGGTGGATTTGATGAGTTTGGCAAGAGCAGTTTTGCAAGGAGGTTATTTTTATCTTGCTACTTTTTCCACTTTCTAGAACCCTCACATTGTGCCTTCATCTTAGGCTGAAGTACTGTTCCTAGGGGTGAATCCCTGTTGAAGACTTAAAAAAAAATTACTTCTTGTCAATTACACTAGAGTCACATTTATTTTCCCTAAAATTTCCTGGTTTGCTCATTCAATTTCAGTCTACTGCCTGACAGTTGAGTAGATCATCAGCGAAGAGCTGGACTGTTGACACGTGTACTCTCAAGTGCTTGAATCTCCACAGAGGAGAATTTCTTTCACTTCATTAAAAAAATTAAAATATTTTAAAGTATGTGATATAGTCCTCCTTTCCACTTGGACACTTTTCTCTTCGTTGCCTCATTTAATTAAAAAACCCAAGAGTATGCATAACATAAGAAGAATGGAATGCTACAGTGATGCAATATAATTTAAAAAATAGGTAACTCTTCCATAGCACTTATGTGCCAGTGTTCTAAGTGCTTTCTGTATATTAATTCATTCGATCCTCACAACATCCTTATGCAGTAGTTAGCTTCTATTATTATTTCCATTTTATGCTTGAAAACATTGAGGCACAAAGAGATTAAATAATTTGCCCCAGCCTAGCTCCAGAGTCCACCTCTTAACTGTTAAGCAATACACAGACACACACACACACACACACTCCTTCTGTGAATCCAAAGCAACCTTATAATAAAACCAAAGAACCCAAGAGCCAGGGATTTTGAATCACTCTAAACTAGTAATACAGGCTCCTATAGTACTCATGAGGACAAAGTGTGAAAATGTATCAGATGATAAAAACCTGGTCTCTGGTCTGCCCCACATGTTGGGCCCCTTCTGGGAGCTCACCTCACCTCTTAAGGTGGCAAGCCAAGGATAAAGACATACATTGAATCATAATGACAATTTTTAACCTTGCTGTGAAGTCCAACTTAGTGGAAGCACCAGATGTCTTGCTTTAGAAGCTGTCTTTCCATTTCAAACAGATATTCTTTTGTTACAGGAATGACATGTGCGTTCTGGTATATGCCATTCATTGTACTACCTCCTGGGGGTGCTGGCATGTTTATAACCACTACAATTCTTAATGTACCCAGAGATCACAAGCATTCAACATCAGAATTAGTGTACAAATAAATATGTATATAGCATAAACCTTTTACTTTCAACCTCAAAGATTTTGCCTATTCTTAGAGACCTTCTTGGACTTTGTTACCAGTTGGCATTGGCTAGTTGCACAAGTATGAGGCTAAAAAGGGAAGAAACGTTCTTAGCAACATGTACTACAGAGGCTTTGTGGTTATCGTCATGTTTGGGTAGGCGTTTTTGTTCCATGGGTTCTTTTCAACAGGTATAAAAAATAACTAAGAAAACTTAACACTCTTCATTCCCTTAATCACTCGAGGTCATTCAATAATCATTTATCAATTCCTTACTATGTTCCATAACTTGAATTACAATAGTGAAAAACCTAATCCCTAGTCATCAAAACCTCATAGTCTAGGAGAGAGACAAATAATTAGACTGAATTAGCATGGTGTGGTAAATAAGGTAGATATAAACACAAGTTGCCATGGAATTATGTGGGAAGCCACTTGCTTATTTGAAATAGTTGGCATCAGGGAAAAAATACTCGTTATGAGTGTGAATTTTCTTCTGAGGAATGTTTGTTTTAGGGAAAGCCCGCAAGGTGAGAGCACTTCAACTTCTTTTATCCTTGCCAGAGCATCACTCTGTCAAAGGTTTAATTACTGTCTGAAGCTGCAGAAAAGAAGTCATAGATGTATGAGAAGCACAGGGAAGTAGGTGGAAATAAGAGGATTGAAACTGAGATGCTGTGAGGAAATCAGGACAGCTGTGGTATTCCTTCTTAACTGGGGTTTTATGTAAAATGCTAAACTCAGCTGTTTCTTCCTTAAAACCAGGATTCTTAACAAGATGGGCTTTAAGGGGATAGGCATCCCTAAAATTGAACGAAAAAGTGCAAGCATTTTTCTAGAGGGAGTCCACAGAGTACATAAAATTCTCATAGTGGTTTGCTATTTAAAAAAAGAAAAAGGCTAAGAACAATTCAGGGACAAATTAATATTGGGGATGGGGGTGGGAAATGAAGCTGTCAGAGCCCTCTTTAAGAAAATGAATACAAAATTACAAATATAAAATGATTTTTGAAAGTGACTATTGAATGAGAACGTATTTCTACTAATATTTCTATTCTTACCTGTTATACCTCTACAATACTTTTTTCCAAACATTTTTTGGCTTTATATGTTTTGGTCGTTTCCTCATGTGACAGTTTCATCATATTTAATATCATTGAGTTTAATTCCCCTAGTTTGTAGATGTCTTCAATGTATAGGGGAGGGCCTCTTAGTGTAGAGTTCAAAGTGCTGCTTGTGACTAACTTTATTTGCTGCTGTAAGAATGCCCATATTTGTAAGGCAGCTCAGTAAAACCAACTGCTCTTTCATTATCAATAAGATTGAGAAATGTATAACAAGTCTAGGAATGCTTTTTTTCTATTACCCAGATACTGATCTAGCTGCCTTTCATATGTAAGTCATATTGAACCTCACCACAGCTTTATGAGGTTGATATCATTATTATGGTTTATGATGAGTACACTAAGTCCCAGAAAGAGCAAATAGCTGTGCCCAAGGCATACAGCTGGTAAGTGGATGACATGGGATTTAGAATCAGGCAGGTTGACTCCAGAGATTGTACATTTAACCCTCATATTCTACTTTGATTTTTATAAACTGAGTTTAAAACAGGGATGAATATGCTGCCCGCTTCTCAGGCACCCAGTTCCCACATTGTCCTGGTTTTCACACTGGGGTGGGAGTGAATAATGAGATGATAGAAACTTATATTACAAGGCAAGATAGTTTGAAAGAAGTAGGTGCTTATGCTCCACTGTGCATTGGAACTGTAAGGAAGGACCACATCATAAAGTGCCCTATTCCAACACATGGTGGCTGCCACAGAGAGGAAATGGCAGCTTCGTATGTTCAGTCAGAGAGACCCCTGAGGTAGCACCTTCCTGTTCACCAAGGTCTATGTGTGTCACTTCAGCACTAGAAGCTGGGACACTAACCACAGACCCCAGCAGCGGATGCCTGCCAACTTCCAAAGTAGGAAGAGTAGGTATGTCATCACAAAAGCAGCAGGACAAGAAGCCAACACTCAAATACTCCCCATCAGAGGCTGATAATGACCAGGACATCAGTCCAGTTCATGGAAAGAGAAAACAAGAGGAGCAACAAGTCAAAAGAAATAGCTGCACATCTCAGAAGATATGAGAAGCCAACATCTCCACCCTTCTCACAAACCTTCTAGTGATATGTTTTACTTTTGGAAAGAGCTATATAACTTTTGGCCGGGAAAATTCTAACTTTGTAAATATCCTACTTGCTGATCTAATACTCATGTAAATGCATTTTCAAGACTAGTGGAAGGAAACCGCTTTACAAATGATACATGCTACATGGATACGTAACCAGGGTTAGTTTTGGGATTTGAAGAGTAAGTATAGAATAAATGATCACTTCAGACACCTAAGGAAGTAATGACTTTCATGAATATTCTTTTGTTCACATGATTATATAAATTGAATAATTAAGGTATCACTTAGAAGAATGTGGAAGAGAATATAGTTATCAAAATGGGGACTCCAAAGGAGCTTTTGTCAGTTTGAATCCTGAAATTCAAGTTCACTCTGCATGTACGAGAGAACAAATTCTTTCACTAATCCTTTGATGTCTTTATGGTTTCGTTGTTCATTCTACTGATTCTACTGGAAACAAGTTTCACTTTAGATATAATAGTTAATGACAGACAATAGAAAAGGAAGTGGGTGTGGTGTAGTAGTTAACTATGATGACAAGAATGTTGGTTGCTATTTATAGCATTTGTTAAACTTTCCTCTCTTCAAACTGCTATTTTCACGCAGCAAACTTAAATCTCTCAGGCAACAGGGTAAGCAAAATGAGATTAGAACTGGGTGTAATTTCTGATGTAATATGTAATGACTAAGAAAAACACCTTTACCTTGAAGTGCTACCGGATACCAATGAGAATATGAAAATAAACATTCACAAAGGAAACTCGTAGTGCTCAGTGTGGGAAGACAGTCAAACAGAAGATGTATGCTCAATGGTCCTACCCATGAGGCAAAAGTGATAAAGTGTAAATTTGGGACCAAAAGATGTTTTTTTGAATTGAAGCAATTTTATTATAAAGAACTTGTCAGGAAAACATTTTCCTATATCTAATGAAAGCACAATTGATGGTGAGAAAGGAAAGTGGTTGGGTCTGAGACTAGAAACTCATAAGCTGTGATCTGAAACCTTGGTTTCTCATTTACGGTATGACTACGCCAACTGCTATTGCATTTAAGCCCCTGGGTCCTCTTCTTTAGAGGCATTGAACCCAGATCCTTGAGGAAGCACCAGTAGGTTATAGTGGAACAGTCCCACGTGGCTGGAAGGTGGAGGGTAGAGTTGGCAATGGTAGGAGGAGGCTGGGCAGGAAGAGGCTGGAAAGAGACTCACTGTGCTGTCCCATGGAGCCCCACTTTGCCATTTCTTGCATTACAGGGATTGATGTTCGGGTTTCTTTTCCCTATTGGACATTGAGTTCTTTGTGTATAGGTACCATTGTTTCTAACAACCCACTGGACTTCCTCCAGGTCTTGCACTTGGTATGTACACAATACGTTTCTGTTAAGAATACCACTATTGCTGAGGAAATCTGGGTGATTTTATCCTAATATAGGTTGTCTACTGATTTGAATGTTTTGCCTGCTGGTGGCAGGCAAATTATAGAATGAGGCAGTGAAAAACGTAGGACCGAATAAGGAAGCAAGATTGTAGCGGGCTAGATGCTCAAGGGAGTAAGCCTGTTGGGCCACCACCCTCTCTGGTGATGTGAGGGCGTAGGTCTATGCCTGAAATATTTTCCTGAAATGATCTTATAGTGATGGTGTTAATTCCTAACAATTTAGATGTTTAAATAACTGAAATTTATTTCATTTACAGGTTTCAGCTCAACATCCAATTACAATACGCCTTATTGCTTGTGACAGAGACTCATACGATGTTGAGAATACTGTGAGTGAAACATGATAAACAGTGAAGGGACTAGCACTGAGCCCTTTCTCTCCTAGCAAGGAAAAAAGTTAACCATATAACATAAATGAGTTCAAATTCTGATACTCTCTAATTGCTTTTCCTTTTACACCAGATAACGTCATCCTGATAGCTGCAATCCCTGATTATTGTCTGTCTTCCTGGACTGTGCAATCATTACTTAATGCAAGGTTTTATTCTGGACTAACAAATGGATAAAAATGCACTTGTATCTGTTTTCATTACATTGATTAAAGCTACAGATATGTATTGCTCACCTACTATGTGTAACCTCCTATGACAAAGGTAGAGAGACAATAGAACATTTAATAACTGGCTTTACCTTTTAGGAAATAAGATTGACATCTGAAAAATAAAATGACTAGCACTTCGAGAAGGTCAACAATCCTTGGCAGACAAGGAATAGGAACACTGAATGGTGTAAGATATCAAGGGAGGATGAGATCATTAGGCTGGGATATTCAAGGAAGACTTCCTGGAAGGGGTGGGGTTTGAACTAGCCTTGAAAATTGAGCACAACTTTGGGAGGTAAAGATACAGCAAGGAAGTTTTCCGGGCAAAGGGAATAGAGTGTATTTCAGTAAGGGTTCTTTAGAGAAATCCATTTTAAATTGAATCTAGAAACAACCTCCCACTAAAACAAAACAGAACACAGAATTAGGAATTTATTGGCCCAGGCACTGAAAAGTCTAGGGATAGCTCCTGGTTCAGGTGTGACTGGAGGCAAATGTCCAAACATATTGTGCTTCTCTCTATGTTGACTTCATTCCCCGGTAGGCTCTCCTCTATAATGGGAACTGGAAGCTCCAGATTCATATCCTGCCAACTCAGCAACAGCAGGAAGAGGGCAAACACATATATCCTGGATTGAGTCCCATTAACCTGACTTGGGACAAGCCTGTCCCTGAGCCAATCCCTGTGGCCCGGTAGCAGAATACTCCATTATTTGTTTATCCAGGTCATGAGCCCCGGGAGTTGGGCTAGACTGAGGTTGGGGGAGGTGGCAGGGTAGTGCCACCTGAACCTCATAGCTAATGGGCAATGTGGAGGTGGTCCTATGATGGAAGATCGCGGTGGTACGTTTGGAAGGAGAAATGGATGCCAGGAGTCAGAACCCACTATGGTGTAGATCAGTGGGAAAGAGGGCAAGGTTTAAACAGACCTAGATGTCCTTAGATATGAGCACAAATGATTATTATGAAAAACAATTATTACAGTTTCAGATATTTGTCTTACTTTTTATCCATTGTTAAAATGAGCCGTCAAGCCAGGCTTTGAGATTACTTAACCTACAAACCACATTTAATGTCCATCCTCCCCCAATCCCTGACCATTATCTTCTACTACTACCCCTAAAAAAAAAAGTAAGCAAGTAAACTTGGAAATGGAGTAGAACAGGGGATGTTCTCTGTGGTTCAGGACAGAGTCTTAAGAAATCTTTTCTTGGGAATTCCCCATGTTGCAGATAGAATAGAAATTAAGTGGCTGTTTCACGCATTTGTTAACAATAGGGAGAATGTTCTGAGATGTCAATGCATCCTAACCTCAGCAGATCCTCCCAAAATGCCTATTCTTACAAAATGCCTCTGACATTTCAGGCGTTTTCACCAGCATTTGTTTTCACCAAATGCTAATACGCCTGCATCATGGTACTTTGTTTATGCACTATGGATGTTAGCATACTTTGTTTTTAAGCACAATCAATAGCATTTAACTAGCACTGAGCACTCAATTCAGATGACATATTTTAGGCTTTTTGTTATTCTTGTTGTATTCAAAGTCTACTTTTTTATAGTTTCGTATTTCAAGCAAATTAACCTACTAAAATATCAATAGGCGGAAACTATGGTTGAGAATATGTTTTCAAAATGAATAATTGTGATTATTTCTCAAATACCTTCCAAACCCTAGTTAATTGAGGTGTGTGGATCCAGCAGGCTTCAGTGCAGGCTGACCCTAATTATGAGGTGAATGCTTTCCCTGAGGTGGATATTTCATCACTTTTGGGCTCTAATTAGCTCGATCACCTATTTCTCACTCAGGCCTTTATTCATATTTACATTTATACTCCATAAACGCAGGCTTTTAACCTCAAAAATCACTTTGATCTCCTTATTTTCAGTCTTCAACACTCATTCTGCAGTAGTCCTTAACTTTTTTTGCATAGCAGAAGAAATTTTTGAAAACTATGACCTCTCTCACCAGAAATATCACTTACAATTATAGGAGTTTCTCACACCTATTAATGCCATCCAGAACACCTGCTTTTGATCTTGAGAGTTAAATAAAAAGTATTTTCTTTTTACTTCAGTTTCCTATTGAATAGCATGCTTGTGATTATTTCATTTGCCTTCTCCTTTGGCAGACCTTGTCCCTGTCACTCTTAGAACAATAGAATAGACCTCAGAGAAAAGAGGACTATGAATGATTTCTCTCTCCCAGCTAGTCATATTGTTGGGTAAGGGGATATTTCGGATTCTGCTCACTATGAAATAGTAACGCCATCTGGCAAAAACAACCAGCAAATGGTCCAGCGACACCTAAAGAATGCAGATGTGTATATTTAAAGCTGAACCAAATCTTAGGGACACACCAAGAGGTTTGTCTTCTCTTTCATTCATCAATTATTTCTTGGGTACTTTATGCATGTTAGTTAGTTTCAACAGTGCTCCACAAATAGTAGGAGCTCATGACATATTTGTTGAATAGGAATATTGCTAACACTTATTATTTGCCAGGAGCTTTAATTCTCAAAACAACTCTGTGAAGTAAGTGCCACTGGCTGCATTGTACAAGTGAGGAAACTGAGGCCCACAGAGATTCAGTAACTTGCTCAAGGTCACGTAGCTGGCAAGTGGTAGAGCCGGCATGGCCACAAATCTGGTGCTTTTATCCATTACATTTTGCTCCTTCAGTCCATTGTGGTAGGTATGATTGCGTAACCCTATGTAAGATATGAGGCAGTCAAGGTGACTAGTGAGCAACTTGCTAAAATGCACTTCGGCAAGAACCTGGATGAGCCTGGGTTTGACTAATTCCAAAACCTGAACTTTCATTGTGACACCACTGCTTCCTCTTTTGTTATCGTGTGAATCTCATCCATTCACTACCTCTTCTCCTAACTTCTGGTATCTCTCCATTCCAATAGCCATCCATCTGACATCACCACTTTATCACCATGGAACAAATGCAGTGATGACTACAAATAAAAGGCTCACATTTTCAAGTCAAAGGCAGCTGCACAAAGATTCTGCAAAAATGCAGACCTAATTCACCATAATCTGTCATCAGTCTGTTATATATTTTAACTTGATTGAACTGCAGTTCTCTGAATATTCCATGACCAGGATTTTTTGTAGAAATTGGGACTGGAGAGGAAAGCAAGTTTTTAAAAATTCTTCAGCTTTATTAATTATTTATCATAATTTTGTATTTACTGTTATTCACAGGCTTACCCAGTAGTCATCCAGTTTTCTCCATCTGGAGGGGTGGGTGCCAAGAGCTGATGCTTCTTAGGAAAGACCTATGTAGGATATCATCTATTTAATGCTATGTAATCAGTCCTTCTCAATTTCTTATTGTCCCCTACATTTGCTAATTGTGAGAGTAGACACCATTTTCTAGGGTAAGATCTGTCAAAAACCAACCATTAGGGAAGCGGATGTGACTCAAGCAGTTAGGTGCTCGCCTACCACAAAGGTTCCCAGTGCCACCTAAAGAAGATGAACAAGACAGCAAGCGGATGCAACGGGCTGGTGCGGCAAGCTGACATGACAAGATGATGCCACGAGATGACACAATGAGGAGACACAACAAGTAGGGAATGGAGGTAGCTCAAGTGATTGGGTGCCTCCTTCCCACATGGGAGGTCCCAGGTTCAGTTCCCAGTGTCTCCTAAAAAGAAGATCAGCAGACACAGAGAGCGCACAACAAACAGACACAGAGCAGATAGCAAGTGCAAACAATGGGGTGGGAGGTGGGGAAGAGAAATAAATGAAAAAATAATAAATCGTAAAAAAAAAATCAACCATTAAATGGGGAGCGGATGTGGCTCAAGGAGCTGAGTGCGTGCTTTCCACATGGGAGGTCCCGGGTTCAGTCCCTGGTGCCTCCTAAAAAATCAAAAACAAGCAACAAGCAAACAAACAAAACACCAACTCAGAGGAGCTGATGTGGCTCAGTGCTTGCGTGCTGGCTTCCCACATATGAGGTCCCAGGTTCAATCTCTAGCCCCGACACCTAAACAAACAAACAAACAAACAAACAAAAAACAGCCATTAAAAATAGTGGTTTCTGTCTGGCTTTTGATTTCATGTCTATTGCAGGAAGACTGAAATTCAAAATAGCCTGAGAGCTCCGGAGACACCCTGGTCCTATATAAGGGGGGATAGCCCCAGAGACTGATGCCTTATCAGTGGGTTCTATTTTGGAATCTGTGCTCCTGAGAGTGACAGAATTAGACTCAAATAAGTCCTCCCTGCACATGGTTCACCAGTCCCTTCTATTCAAACCTATATGTGATGCTGGAGTTTTTAGGTATACTTCCAGAGACTGGAGCCTCCCGCCTACCTATATGCCAGGTGTGCATGAAATCTAGGTGGAGCTGCAACTCCTACCCTACAGCTCAATGGACTCATCCAAGTCACCTGGTGAAGAGACAACGATGGGCAATGGCCATCCCAGGAAATGGAGAGGGCCTGCATCTGCAGGCAGGATCATCCCACCCACCATATCCATGGGATATAAGCCCTCTCTCATTTGGAGTTGGAGTGGACATCACCATCCCAGTCCCCTCAGGATTGGGGGAAGGACTATGGACTAGAGTGGACTTGATGGTATTCTCTTGTTCACATATGGTGATTCTAGCAATGCAAGAAATTATAACAATGAGGTGGAGCCAGTGGCCACTTGACACTTTTGGGGTAGGGAGGGGATGAGCAGTTGAAATACAGGGGCTTCTTTGGGAGTTGGAGGTTGTCCTGAGTACTGTTGTGGCAACGGATGTAGGCCATTTTAAATCAGCACACACCACTCAGAACTGAGTGGGAGAGAGTGTGGTCTACAGTGTGAACTGTGGTCTATGGTTGGTGGCAAGGCTCCAGAATGTGTAAGTTCATTGAGGATGGTGGGCCACACTGTGGGAGATGTTTGTGCGGGATGTGGTGGGAGGTGTGGGAGGTGGGCAACATGGGAATCCCAGTGGGTTCCGTGTAATATTTTGGGTAATCTAAGCACCTCTTAAAATATATGTATATATATATATATATAAATAACATTTTTGTAAGCAAATACACATATATGCATATATATTTATATATCATTTTGCAAATGTTTGTATGTATTGTGAGAATTTTGATTTTTACCCATAATAAAAAAAAAAAATGGATTTCTAATAATGATAGCAAACCAGGCCTCTCCTACCAACAGATTTATATGGGACTTTGAAGGAATTATTAGAAAACACTGATCACCAGCCCCATCAGTTGGGAGCTAAAAATCTAATCTTCTGCCCATGTAGACAGAAACAAGCTCTAGGCAACCTAAACAAACACAATCAAGTAATACCCTGGCCAGATTCTTATTCACTAATAAGAATAAACATTTGTTTGGTGAGACAATCTTCCCAATTCCTGAGAACATGGAAACATCATTATTCCTGTTAACTGTGTAACCCTAGGCAACATATTTTATGTCCCACAATGTCACAATGTTCACTTATTAAAAGAAAGTATTCCAAAAAAAGCATGTGTGTTTGTAGGTATCAGTCAACATCTGAGAAAAGAGCTATTTGAAGGCTAAATCCAAGTCCACAGAGAAACTTCCTCCTCTCCAATTAACCTTTTCCAAGACTGGGCAGAAATCTCAAATACTGAGTAACAGGAAATCTGGGAATATTATTTAACAATGGATTTAAAGCTTCCTTCAGCATTTAATTCAGTGATAAAGAATTAATACCGTACCTAAGGCATTTCCCCCTTGTTTACCTGTTTAATTTTCATTCTGTCTTGTCTTGGAAGTGTGGGCACAAAAGACAGGTGACTTAACTACTTTTCCAACAACATAGATATGAAGTCCAAACAAAGGCTATTTTATTTTAGCCAGGAATTTCTAAAGGACCATCCTCTTTCTATTTTATCCAGATATTGGCTTTTGGATTCAAGACAAAAAGTCATTTCCTCTTGGAGTATGTTAAACAAATTCAAAAGAAAGGAAAGGAAGAAAATCCTCCATTATTAGTGATGACAATTTGTTATATTCTGTACGCAAATATACTTTTGAGGTTTTTAAATTATTTTTTCATAATATGAAGGTGGACTTGTGCTGACCCCTCCAAGACCTTTCACTTAGCTTTTCTGTGGCTAATATTAGATATCTGTGAGTTGACATTATGTGCAGGTATAGGCAATAGAAGAGAGTAAAGCCAGTAAAGCTGTGACTTGTGCTCACTAGGGGGCCCTGGAGACCTGACAAAACAATAGTTTTTTCCAGAATTTAAGCCCAGGGCCTCTTGAAACCATTTACTGAGATTGCCTTGTGCCAGATGCTGCCCTACACACTGCACATTTAACCCTCGAAACAGAGCTGTGCACGAGGCTAACACCTTACCTCACACACTGAAAAGGAAAAGATCCAGCCTTGGACCAGGCTTGTCTCCAGCCATGCTCCTCCTGCTGCTGTACTTACCCGACACTCAAGGGGCAGTGAGATGAGTAAAACTTGCCCCTGCGAGCTGGGTCAGCTTCACAGGCAGGCAACCTGTGTGCTGACTCAGGCCCCCAGCCCAGAAGGGCTTTGCACTTGATTTAGTGATTTGCTGTCATCACCTAAAAATTCTTAATTGTTTAACAAGGGGCCCCTGCATTTTTATTTTGCAGTGGCCACCACAAAGTTATAGTCAGTCCTGCCTGGAAGGATAGCACAAAGCAGAAGAAGCAGTACTGTTAAGGCCTATCTTTGGGACTTCGGAATGAAAAGGGCTGCCATGTGGATGGTTTCCAAGAGGCTCGGTTATAAAAATGATTTCAAGGTATCCTAGATACTTTGTGAAAATGCTCAGGTTTTTGTCATTTTTTAAAGGGGAGACAGAAGTGAGTAGTTTCTCCATCCCCCTCTCCCCCCATAATTAGCTGTTCCTCTAATAATCTGCTTTATATTCTGAAGAATGTGGCAACATATCACATCAAAGAAGAGCCCTAAAAGAAGAAGTGATCTTGTAAATGCGAGACTGCTGCCTTTTTGGTGTCAATGTACAGTAGACACCTACCCCTTTACAAGCTCTGAAGGGATCAGCAGCTCTTCTCCTCAAGTCCAGAACAGTAAATAAATGAAAAGGCTAGGTCTGCTGGAAATGCAGCGAATCTCATATATTCCCAGTTTTAACACCCCCACAAGTCCTACAGATATACAATGGAAAAAGGAATCTCTTTTACTGATTTGAAAATAAACAGTGCTCTCAGTGTCAATAGATAATGACCTGGAATGTTCAGTCCACTACCCAATTATTATCCGATGTTAACAATTACTCTTACACAGGAGAGAGGAATTCTTCTCTTACGTGGCAGTGAATAGATAAGAAATTCTGTGGGATTTAATGCCCAATTAAAACTGGAAGGTTTTGCCTGACGTATAGGTGGAAGCTTATGTGATAACATTTTGGAGACATACGGAAGTCTTGCTTACCCCAAATTCCTTCTTACCAACTTGATATGGTGCTTGCAATTCCACTATTGGGGCATCATTCTTTGGGGTTAAAAATTGCCTTCTGAAACATCCTATCTTCATATATTTCAATCCCTAATAGATCCTTTTCATGCATGATTGGGGTACTCATGGAGGCAGGAAAATGAATGACAGGCATGCTAAAGAGGAAAGTAGGCTGTAGGAAAGAATTTTTTTTCCCATTGAGGCCTCATAATTTTGCCTGAAACTAATGTCGAAGGCATGAGGACCATGACAGAAGTAGCAGCTTTAGTATCAACAACATAACTAATAATATAATAGTAACATTAAATATTTTCAAGTGCTGTTTTGATGTGCAAGCATTTTTGTGTCATCTCATTTAATTCTCAAAATAACCCAATAAAAGTAGGTGTTTGCATCAGTTCAAATGCTTTCAGCTTCTAGAGCCATAAGGATTCAATTCAAAATTACTTAAATAATAAGAGACCTGTTATTTCAAAAAACAAGAAATATAGAGTTGGGACATTCTAGAGTCAATTAATTCAGCAGTTTGGTGAAAACACCAAGGATCCAGGTTCCTTTAAACCTTCCACTCTGCTCTCCTGGTAGTGCTGGCTTTGCCCACAGGTTTGTCACCTTATGGGTTACAAGATGGCAATAGCTGCTCCAAGCATCATTTTGTCACACAACATCCAGAAACCATAAGAGAGAACATGACCCATTTTAAAAAACGAGGGAAAGTTTCCCAAAGCTGCTGTTCAGATTCAACTCATGTTATTGGCTATAATTTCATGACACGCCCATTTCTACATCAGTCACTCTCACAGTGAATAGAATTTCCATGATTTGTTTAAACTAATCAAGATTTGCCTGGTAAGGCTAAGAGGTCCAGCCTCTTCTCTACATAAGGATGCCCAAAAGCCTGGACAAATTAGGAGCTGTATTTGCAAGGAAGAAGGTGGGGAATGGATTTTTGCATAGACGGTGAACTGTGGCTGCCACAGACCTACTTGCCCCATATAACCAGTGAGTACACGGAAGCAGAGCCAGTCATGTACTTGCTCCAGGACACAAAGCTGGCAGGTGACAAAACCAGGGGAAAGCCTGGTCTGTTGAAGTCTTGGCAGTACAGATTTATATATATTCCATGCCTACATGCACATTGATATATGTACACATTCATATACACTCCAAATCTTTGAGAAACTAATTAAAAAAAAAAATAAGCACCATCATATCGCTTAACAAGGAAATCTGGAATGTTCTCTTTACTCCTGACCTGTATCCGCATATAAACAGCATTTTGTTTAGCAGGTACACTTTTCCCAGTCATGTAGCAAGCTTTAACATGCTGGTTTAAACATGCTGGGATTCAGAGTCCAAAGCACTGACTGCCACAGTAAACAGAACCTCAAATATTGGGGGTCCTGAGGGCTCTAGAGACATCTAGACACTATAAGCAAGGCAGACAAGCTCAGGAATTTGGCACCCTGTCAGTGGGCCTTACTTTGGAATATATGCTTCCCAGTGTAACAGAGTGAGACTCATTTTTAATTTCCCTATATATGGCTCTTCTGCCCTTTTTATTTGAACCTATAATTAGAACTATTCTTCTCAAGTATATGTCCCAGAGACTTAAACCTTTGCTCTGTTCACATGTCCATTGAACTCTGAGTCTCAGCAGAGTTGTAACACCTACTCTTCAGTTCATTGGACTCACGCAGGACAACTAACAAAAGGATGATGTTGAGCAATGCCCATCTCAAAAAAATAGAGTATCTGCAACTACAAGCAAGACATTTCTGTCCATCTGCCCCATGGGATCTAAGACCCCTCTTGATCAGAAACAGAGTAGGCATCACCATCCCAAAATCCTCAAAATTGGGGAATGAACAATGAACTAAAGTAGATTTATTATTATTCTATTATTGTTCTACTATAGACTTATTATTCTAGCAATGGAATAACTTGTATCATTGATATAAACGTGGTGGCTACCAAAGGTTATGAGGGGAGGAAGAGGGAAGAATAGTTGTAACATGAGGGCATTTTTGGCACATCAGAATTGACCTGCATGGCATTGCAGTGCTGGATGCAGGCCTTTATACATTTTGTCAAAACCTATAGAATTTTGTGGGGCAAAGTGTAAACTATAATGTAAACTAAAGTCCATGGTTAGTAGCAATGCTTCAATATGTGTCTATCAATTGGAACAAATACACCACACTAATGAAAGATATTAATATGGGAAAGTGTGTGAGATGGACAGACGGGGTATATGGGAATCCCCTATATTTTTGATGTAACATTTATGTAATCTAAACCTTCTTTTAAAAATTTTAAAAAAGATTAAAAATATATATATGTGCTAAGAAACTTTAGCCTGACAGAACCACCATGGTCATGGAAAGGACTTCCCGAACTTCTTAGAACAAGGTCAGCCAGCGAGAATTCAGAGGAATAAAGAAGGCTTATTCATGTTTAAATGCTTACAATGTTAATAATGTAGTGAACAATGTGACAATCGTTGCAATTGCTAAGTGATGTATCTGGAGCCGTGATACTTCCTGAAGCTAATCTTTTCTCTTACTATCCCATGAAAACTGGCAATTCCTGAAATACTAAATTTACGACAAAGATAACTTCTAGATTTTCTGCTCCTAGCCTTTTTGAGGGATTTTGAAGTTGAATAAAATAAATTATTTCTTGCAGAGAATAGAGAGAAATAATTGGTTGGGAAAAAAAACACAAAAATACACATATATTCCATATTTGTTTCCTATTTAATTATTTTAAAAATGGAGGGAATGGTGATGACTTTAAATTAGGGGTTCTTAACCGTTTTTGTTCCAGGGATCCCTTTGCCAGTCAGGTGAAATGAATACTACTGTAATTTATTTGTTGCGTACATTCATAAGTGAAGGAAATGCTAGATTTCAGATAAAGGTCAGAGAAAATAAAGATAATAAGTTGATTTTTTTTTCAATTGAAGCTCACAGACCCCCTGAAATCTTTCCATGAACCTCTTGGGGGCCCATGGACCCCTGGTTAAGAATCCCTGTTTTAAATGAAAATAGTTACATGCAGGTAGGCATATTACATGCTTACATTAAAATTCTTAAATGACTGATTCTACCCTGTTGCAAAAAGTTAATGTTCTTTTTTTTTTTTTTTTAAGATTTATTTATTTACTTTATCCATTTTAAAACCCCCCTTCCCCATATGCTGTTTTGTGTCTATTTGCTGGGCAATTCTCTGTGTCTGTTTTCTGCCATCTCTTCTCATCCTCCTCCTCCAGCCTTCACCAGGATTCGATCCTGGGGACCTCCATGTAGGAGAGAGGTGTCCTGCCACCTGCACCACCTCAGTTCCTGATTTTTGGAATTTTCAGAGCATCTAGTCTTGTCTCTCCCCTGCATCTCTCTCCTGTTACGTCATCATCTTGCTGCATGGCTCCCGGGGCCTGGCGGCTCACCGGCACACAGAGCCTGACAGCCCATGCACCTTCTATATATATATTTTTTTTTTTATTTTACTGGGAGGTCCCGGGGATCGAACCCAGGTCCTTCCATATGGCAGATGGACGCCCAACCATTTGAGCCACATCCGCCCCCTGTTAATGTTCTTTTGAGTGTACATGGAAAGCTTCAGTGGAAATGAAGAGCTAAAAATGAAATCTAAATCCAAGTTTTATCAGTATCCTATGGAAAGGTACTGAAGTTGATAAAGAGACTAAAACTCTCATTCTAATGAATTTTTAAAAGAATGAATGTGCCTGAGAAATCAATCGGAGGGAAATTTGGTTTTAGTTTTATTTACCTTCACCTTTGTTGTCCTTTCCAACCCACCTCCACCCTCTTTTTCTATGTTTATTACTAACTATGGAGGCAAAAACTAAGCAGACATGATTCTTCTGTTCTTTGAATGGAGACATATTTAGGCCAGGCAAGAATGGCTGGAAAGAAGATGACAAAAATAGAGATAATGTTTAACATTAAGCTTATATCTATAATATGGCTATCAGTGGATCAACCAATTTGATTCTTTTTCTAACAAATTGGTGGGACATTTTGTTATATAAAGACAGCCTGAAATCCAGGTGTATTCAGTGAGAAAAATATTTTCTTTATTAAATGAATTACTTTCATCAGGATTGTTTTGAATATAAAGAAGAAAAAAATATTTGCACTATTAGAAAATGTATATCACATTTTGTCATAATTTCAAAAGAAAGATTAATAATTACTATAAGTAGATACTTGTCAGTTCATGGTTTTGTCAGCTATTTTACATTCAAATAACAAAGAAGAAGAAAAATGATGAGGAAATGTAACATTTTCTTGGATGTAGGGAATGCTAATGATTTGAATACAGTAGGGAGCCCTGTAAAAGGACAGCTTCCTGCCAAACTATGAAGGATCTGTCAGACCAAAGAAAGACTCAGACAAGTCCAGATTGGCAAGCAAATGGGCATTTTTTAGGGGGCTTATGTGGGAAGATCTTCACATAGTGGTAGATCGGAGCCTGGCCGTGGCCTAAATCCTCGTCCGTGGCGGTGGGCTGTGGGCGGTGGGTGCTTCCCAGGCTCAAGCCGCACTTGCCATAATGCAGGAGAGGTCTTTTATACTACATGCTACATGCGGATGGGGAGGGCATGTGAGGTGGGAGCATGATTAAGAAGTGCAGTGCTCAGGACAGGTAATCAAGGAATGGACATCATTCACAATGTTTCCCAGCAGGGCAGAAGTTGTACTTTCACAGTAACTCTGTAAAATGAGCATTTACAGTGTTTGTCCGTAGAGCTGAAATTACATCTTCATGGTAATCACATAAGGGATCTATTGATATGAAGGTGGTCAAGCAGTTCACAGAACAGATTATTCTTGAAGTTTTCTGGGAGAGAAGTCTAAGCATACAAGATTTGCTTATCAGTAACGAGCTTAGAAACAATATCAAGGTTTGCTGTGTAACTATTAAGAAATGAAATGCTGCTGTGACTAGAAGGGGAAAGAACAAGAAGGATTGTAGGAAAATGCAAAGCCACATATGCTACATCTAAGAATACTGTTATATACACTCACACAAACTAAAGGTGGCAGCTTGGAAATATGAAAAGTCATGGCAAACTAGAACCTGGTTTTGGTCCCTGAAACTCCTCAAAGAAAGAGAAAATGAGGTCAGATAACTATTTCTTCCTAGGAAACTTGGCACTGGAATGTCAATTAAGAAACTGTAGAGGGTCATGAAAAATGGTCCTCAAAGTTGGCCTTTATAATAAGGATGGAAATCAAAGAACCTGAAGTTCCTGTTTGTCATTTGTAAATTTTACTGGTCCATTTTACCCAGGAGGTTATAAAAGTTTCCTGAATGAATGATTGAATCAATTAGTTGAATAGAATGCGTGAATGTCTCTAGAATCAGTAATTAAGACTTTTAAAAGGGTTTTTAAAGGAACAATTTAGCATGCTATGGTGATGAAAGAGATACTTCTGGAATTAAATTAAATTATTGCACTGAAATTTAAATAAAATTGTAATATGTATTCAGCCCAAAGAAGGTTAATGGAATGGGGCTGGGTCAGTGAGGTCCAGAGGCATAAAAAGATTATCTTGCTAATGGCGTGCTTATATTCCATTCTCTAACTGGTTTCTACTTACTGATCCAACTTCCTGTTCAGTGGAGTGTGTGCCTTGCTATTCAACCCATGGAATGTGATCCAGGGAGAGTCTGCATACTTAATCCTCCTAAAAGAGTGAGTCAGACAAAGCATCCATGGTAATCTACAAAGAACTGAAATATGGAAACTACATTGTTGAAGTTTTGCCTACTTAGATGTATCTCCTTGGCAATGTAGAGAACCAAGCAAATTGATGTGTACATTCTGTAAAATTTGGAAAATTTCCTATTGTACTTTTTATTTGTAGTTCTAATTATTAATTAATTAATGTTAGAACATTCATATATATTATTACTTCTACTATATAGATAGAAACCTACAGATGATTTAAATGTTGGTTTCTTTTCAGCAATTGTAATTTCCTTGTTACAGTTAGTTGCATATAAATAGGGATGTTGCCAGAGTCACTCATTCAAGCAGGTATGGTCCTGGACCCTGCAGTGCTTTCCCCAGATCTCTATTTTTACAAAAATAACAGAAGCCACTTTAACAAACTGCCATAGACACAATCACACTAATGTACCTTTGCAAACCAAAAGCATAGGAAAGCTGTCAACAGTAATTATAAAATGCAAGGGCTCAAGACTTACACTGGAATCCCACCACTGTGGATTTGCTACCTCATCAAAGTAGGCCTCAGGCATAGACTAAATCAGATGGATGGAAGGCAGCTAGATTAATGACTGGTTGAAATGAGAGAAAGGTCAGACTTCTTCATCCATGGCTGGCTTGGAATGGCATAGTGTGGGACCTACTTTGATTTTAATAGAACAAAGACTATGACAATTTAGCCATTCAACAATGTTTATTGAACACCTATTATGTGCTAGGCACTAGGCTGGGCATTGAGGGGAGCAGTGGTGAATAAGATACACTTTTATTCTTATACTATTTATAGCCTAGCAGAAGATAAGACATTAACAAACAATTATATAATTAATTTAATGCAATTGTAATTGGTGTTGTAAATGAAAAATAAAAGAAGTACGACTATGTGTTATAGGTGGAAAGGGTGTGTGTTTGAGTTTGCTTGAGACAATTACAGTTTATGCCTGTTGTCCTAGCATCGTTATTAGTACTGCCTCCTTTTGCTGTCGTAAGTGTTCCAGTTTGGATGATAGATATGAGACTCCTGGTCAATTTAATAATAGGTCACATTACTTGGTCTGAAAGCCTTTTCTCAGAAAGTAAATTTTCAGTTGCGACAAGACTGAAAGGACTTACCTTGAGAAGGGCATAGGATGTGGTGGAACGGAGGAAGGCAAGAAGGACTGATGAAGCCCAGTCCATTTCAAGAATTTAAGGGTAGCCAGTGAATAGGAAATGGCCTGGTAAGATAGGGAGGGAAAGAACAGGCAGAGCCTTATCAGTAATTTTATAGGTTTAGGACCTAGAGTAATAGGAAGCCAGTGAATCATAATAACAGTAATTACTATGTCTAAAATATAGTGTCGAAGGTGTTCCAGTAACTATGGTATGCATTTTCGAGTTATTAAATCACGTAGTTGCCCAACAACCATATTATAGCCACATTTTTCAGATTTGGAAACTGAGGCACAAAAAGTTAAGGTAAGGTGCCTAAAGTTATATAGTAAGAAAGTGGTGGGACCAGGCTTCCAACCAGGCAGACTGGCTCCCAACTCCTTGCTCAGGAAAGTGATAGTATCAGATTTGATCATTATTTTTGTAACAAATTAGAACCCCAAAGTTCTGAAATGCATTCTAAATGATTACATGACAGTGAAATGGCGAATTTGATTTTGTTGTCCCTTACCAAATTAAAACGCACACTTTCAGAACAGTAGAGAATGATCCTGTTTGTGTTAAAATTTAAAAACAAACAAACAGGGTATACACACATACACACACACACACAGAGAAAGAAAGAAAGTATCTGAATAGAAACATAAAAAATTACTAAGGTTACATCTGAAGATTTGTTGGAATAAGAAATTGAGAAGGGGTGATTTTTTTTCATTCTGAACTGTTAATTTTTTTCCAGGAGTACATATATTTTAACAGTAAAAATTAAAAAGTAACTGTCAACACCCCCAACATACTTGTTAAGAAACATACAATGTTTTTGACCAAAGAGAGCTACTTAAAAGAAAAGAATCATTGATTTCAACCTTCACCTGGGAGAACAAATAGTCATGGGAAAAGACTTCAACCAAACCACACAGGATGTTTGTTTGAACAATAAATTAGGGCTGTGCATATTACCAAGGTACTGTACGTTCTGACAATAAGTATAGTCCTGTTCATTCCTGGTAATGAGAGGAACTCCTTGAAGGGAATATAATACTATCACCCACCACAGATAATATGACTTTGCATCAAGGCACTTTCCAGCTGTATAAACTGATGTCAGACAAAGTTCAAGTAAAATTCCAGGATACCTGGACTGCGTTTTAATACAGTTTTATACATCCCATGATTAGGAAGTTTTAATAGATGTAGAAAGATAGGTAGATACAGATAGATGGTAGAGTCCAATTCTCAATGGTCCTCCAAGTACCTTTTATTTATAATATGGGACTGGGTGTGTGCACTAGTGCTTTCATGGAAACGTGGTATTTGCTTTCAGATCATAATGCCTTTCCTGGAATAGAAAGATAACTGTCCTTTTTGTAAATGAAGTTTTCAGACTTCTCTCATTTGCTTAACTGAGCAATCATATTGAAATTGCCCTTTGCTTTACATACAATCTTGGATATATATTTGTGTTCATTTGATGTATGATGACTTCTATAACATTCACATAAGTGCATTTTAGAGTGCATTTACACTTAATGAAAATGATGCCCTAAGACTTGTAGTGTATAATAGAGACTATTATTTCCAGCATATTTGACAGCTTCTGATGACTTTGAACTCCAGGGATCCTCAGGTCCTAGGTTGTAATGTTCCTTGTATTTAAAATGTGTTCTCTTGTCTATGAAATTGTTACATTACTGCATTAATTATGCAAAGGACAAAAGTCATTAAGATGTACCATTTAATTAAAAATCATATGCAGTTGGCAGTATGACCATATTTCTGGATCCTAAGATTGACTATGTGATCCTCCACATTTTAGAAACTTACAAGTATTGAGATGTTTCTTTTGTTCAATAGATATTTTGTTAGGCTTTATATTAAAGATAATCTTTATTCTCTTTGCCTCCATAGCAAATGGATGCAAATGGATCCTAATGCTATTGCAATATTTATAACACTTCCTTTTAGTCATTTTGTTGTGTTTCTGCCTCTCACTCTGTAAGGTTTTCAAGAGTTAAGGTTTATTATTATTATTATTTATTAAAGTGTCTCCAGCACTGAAGAATATGCCCAACATGTAGTAAGTTCTCCAGATTTGTGGATGAATGAATGAATGAACAAATGAATAAATGCATGAGTGGCTATAGATATATAAGTGGTTTTGGCTGAGTCCTTTGATTTCAATAATTATTGAAATAATTATTGTTTCAGAACAGGAAAGTATAAAAAGTACACAATTATAATTATTCTGCATCTTCAGATGGGGTGAAGTTGGTTAAGAGAGAAAAAATGACCATCCAAGAGCCATGGTGGTATAACATAAGGCATGTGGATAAAAGGAATATCATATGAAATAATTGAAAAGAAGTAACTTACAGTGAGCTATTATTCAAGCAATTGGAAAACAGCAGGGAGAAGGAGGAAGGAACATTTGTTAGCAATAGCAGATAAGGTAACATTTGGAAACTACTTCATTAGACAGTAGATAACTATAGAACCTATGTGCCCTGTCTCATCCTGCAGCTGAAAAGAACAATCACATTCACTCTTCAGGACCTAAGACAGCGATTTAAATAGCAAAATAACCAAAAAAAAAAAATTTTTTTTTTTCAAATCAGTCAGAGAGTTTTTCAGTTTATTAAAAGGTCAGAGAACACAAAACCCTCATACATTGCTGGGAGGGATGGAAAATGGTACAGCCACTTTGGAGAATAGTTCTGCAGTTTCTCAAAAAGTTAAATGTAGAACTACCATATGACATATCAATTCTACCCGAGAAATGAAAACATGTCCACACAAAGACTTGCATGTGAATGTTCATAACAGCATTATCCACAACAGCCAAAATTGGAAACAACCTAAATGTCCACTGAATGGTGAAGGGTAAGACAAGATATGGTATAGTGATACAATGGAATACTATTTGGCAATATAAAGGAATGGATTACTGACATATGATCGATCATGGATGAACCTCAAAAATATTACGCTAAGTGAAAACAGCCAGACACAGGAGATCTTATCCTGTATGATTCCATTTATGTGAAATGCCCAAGAGATGCAAATTTATAGAGTCAAAGAGTGCATTAATAGTTGTCTGTGGGTGGGAATGAGGATTAAGTATAAATAGGCATGAGGAATCTTATCTGAGGGAGGAATGAAAGTATTCCAAAACTGATTTTACGGTGATGGTCACACCATTTTGGCAGAGTTACAAAAAATCATTGAACACGTGAAATGGCTGAATTTTAGGATATGTAAAATAGATCTCAATAAAATAGTTTTTAAAAATCCAGAGAATATCAGAGCTGCAGGGATCGTCACAAAAACTCTCTACTTACATAGATGAAGGCTGTGAGGCCCAAAGAGGTTAAGCAACTTGTTTAAAGGTCAACCAGCTAGAGCATGACAAAAGATAAAAAGAATAAAGATCAAAATCCAGTTTCACAAGGAGCGGGTATAGCTCAGTGGTTGAGTACCTGCTTCACATGTACAAAGTCCTGGATTCAATCCACAGTACTTCCTAAAAAAAAAAAAAAAAATCCAGCCTCAGCAACCCCCATCCAGTCCAAAGTTATTTTTATTGAAGAAAAAAATGCTCAATAAATTTTAAGACTATAATTACATATAAAGAACTCTTTGAGAAGTGTTTTAAAAGTATCAAAATTTGAGTATCAAAAAGAATGATTGATTGAAACAAATAATCCATTTAGTATATGATATTCACAAAAAGCAAAAGCAAGAAAAACTCATTTGTCAACCTCTGAGGCTGTATAACTTGCTTTCAAAATTGGTAATAAAAAGAATGCCACATTTTTTCTGCCTTTCCAATACGAGCTGGTTTTTTTTGGGTTTTTTTGGGGGTAACTAAATGTTCCCAGCTTATGAAAGCAAGCTTAGTCGCTACAGAAGAATGCCAACTAATAAATGTGGATGGAATGAAAATATTAGAAAACTACTTTGCAACACATAATAAAATTATGATTCCGGCAGGAATTATCAGTTCAGTTGTTAAAGCCATTATGTAAATGGTTGATCGGGGAGTGGACACAGGTGGGAAATGCCTCACAGATTACTTTTAGGAGAAAAATAAAATAAAAATCTGTACATGGTCAGGGATCCAGATGTCAGCAAACTAACCCAGGAGTCACTTTTTTGGAAAACCACTGATAGTGGTTCTAGCAGATTATGTGCAACTCCTGATATGATTCAATATAAACTATGTACCATCACCTGTGATAAAATGTTTAAAACCCAAAACTTTAACCTAATCAAGCCCATAGCATTAATGTGCAAGTTTATTTAAAAAAAACACACAGGACTAGAATAATAAGCATAACATTAACAGGAAGCAGTTAAACACAGAGAGTGAGTTATTCTGCAGAACAATTAGCCTGGTCTCTTAGGCAAATGAGGTTTTTTGTTTTTTTTTTTTTTAAAAAAAAGGTAGGTAGGGGGACTATTCTAGATTTAAAGAGATTTGAGATACATAACCAAATAAAGTGGGATCCTTGGATCCTGATTTGGACAAAGCAGCTGTAAAGGGCATTTTGGGGATAACTGGATAAATCTGAAAATGAATATTAGATAATATGATGACATTATTTATTTTGTTAGATGTGATGTTATTTTGTTATGTGGGAATGTTTTTAGAGATGCATACTGACGTATTTAGAAGTGGAAGATCTTGATGCCTATGGTTCAATTCAAACTATTTCAATGAACTTAACAAAGAAAAAATAAAAATCCAGGTCCCAGCTTCCTAATCCACTGTTCAAGCATTTAAAATACTAATAAATTACAAGTTGCACAAACGTAAAAAACCCTTGAAGATAGGGTTCAGAGAGGTGACCTACCATGACTATGATAGTTTTTGTTTTGTTTTGTTTTACAGATACTGAGCTGAACGGAACTGAGGTAATAACACGATGTTATTAGCAAACTAGTACATGCAAGACACCAAAAGACATCAAAGAAGCATGAACGGAGTGCTTTGCTCTCAAAGAGCAACACAAGAAAACAAGGCTCTTCCAAGATCACAGCAGCAACCTCATTAAAGCACTCCTCAGTTATTACAAAATCACTTAATTCTTTCAGACTTCACTGCCGCTTAACACCAGAGTTAACTACTTCGCAGGGTGTGATGAAGTTAAGGTACACTTTCGAAAATGAAAATCCGTTATCTCAAGATAAGGGCACCAAGCTACCTTTACTATTATCGCCACTGGCTCTTTTCAACGAGGGCCTTCAAATCTCGGTACTATTGGGACTCTCTCTCAAGCCTTGGCGAGACTTTAATAACCAAGCAGCAGCTCTAGGACTCGCTTGCCTTTTGCTCCCTTTCCCTCCAAATCCAGAGTGACGCTGTCCTTTCGCCTTCCCCACACACACACACGGTGTGCGCGGAGGTCTATCTGCAGACTGACCAGGGAGAAAAGTCCACTTGGCACTTGTCTGACGGGCCTCTTCGCCGTCCCGGCCCAGCGTTTCTTCTCTCCCCACTAACCCCGACCCCGTTCGCCTGCTCTCTCCTCCTCAGCGGCTCATTCATAGAAATTCTCAACAATACTCTGGACGGATGGGAAAGCTGAGAAAAGACCCTGCACGACAGCAGTTGGCTCAGAGCTCTCAGCCCAGCAACTGAGAAAACCGAATGAGATGCGTCTTGACCCTTCACACTGAGCCCGAGTTCCATCACTCCCACCGCCGGCAGACGCAAGTTAACCTACTCAGGAAGCCAACAAAATGCACAGGCAGCTGGAAAGCCGGAAGGAACGCCCAGCCAAAAATTTTTTTAAAAATTGAACAAGAAGTTCCTGCATAGGTCAGCAGCACAAATATGTTCCTAAAAATGGTTCCAGTATATTCTTCACTGAACAGGCACAGTGGGTCCACAGTGACCAAGATGATGCATACCCAACTAGTATAAGAGTCCCTGGGACCATTTGCCACTTTGCATGAGTCCTAATTATTGGCTTCAGTCCCATGCCTGCACACCCTTGGTGGTCAAGAAGTGGAAATAGAATAAAAAAGTCTTTATGAGAGCATATTTAAAGGTTGACTGTTGAGGGCTTATAAGGATATTTTATCTTGAAGTAAGGGAGAAAGTGGAAAAGTTTGCATATGATTCCCAATGAATAAAATAAGAAGCAGATGACTTATCTGTAGGCATGTACTTCTTCAATGTGCCTACAAGAAGCTTAAAAAACAGTTTGGATTTTTCTGAAAATCACTGGCATGGATGGCTATCTTATCTCCCATTTTCAAATTAAGGCCTATTTGGTCTGCAATGTGTGGAATGATCAGAAAGGGAATTTGGAAAAATGTTTTCTTTTGAATATCTGAATATGACATACTTTTATTTCTGTAAAAGGTGGCTGGACCTGCTAAAGTTTGAGTACCTGTAGCAGTTTGACATTGCTTATGAACTCCAAAAATAGAAATTGGATTATGTTGGTAAAACTGGTCTGTACCTGGGCATGATTAAATTATGATTAGGGCTTTGATTGGGCCACATTAGTAGGATATTGAGTCCCCAACCCCTTGGTGGGCAGAGACTCACAGAGAAAACTATATGACAGAGAAGAGAGTTAGAGTTTTGATGCAGAGCCTGGGGAAGTAAAGACACGGAGAAGGAGGACACAAGGGAGTTTTTTGAGCTGGGGCCCGGGAAATGAACACACAGGAGAAGAACACAGAGGAATAAGATGGCTCCTTAGACATGGCAGAAGCTCCAGGGAGAGAGACAGAGCTGTTTACCTGATAGTCTACAGCAAACCTTGTGGAGAGAGCACAGCAGCTGAGCCCGGAGAGAAATGGAGCTCCAGGAGAAGAGGAACTCAAGAAGCCTGAACTCTTGGCAGACATCAGCAGCCATCTTGCCCCAACACATGGCAATAGACTCTGGTGAAGGAAGTAACTTATGCTTTATGGCTTTGTGACTATAAGCTTCTACCCCAAATGAATACCCTTCATAAGAGCCAACAGATTTCTGGTATTTTGCATCAGCACCCCTTTGGCTGACTAATACAGTACCCCATCACAGAAGAAAGTGAGTAATGGCAAAAGTCTGAATACTTCCCCCCTAAGTTAGGGAAAAAGGCAAAGATGTCCTCTCACAACTCATACTTGACACTTTTCTGGAAGTCCTAGCCAGTGCCATAAGGCAAGAAAAATAAATAAAAGACATATAGACTGGAAAGGAAGAAATAAAATGGCCTCATTTGCAGGAGATCTAAATATCATATTTTATCTAATTTTTAAAATCTATCTGCTTTTCTATATTCAACACGGTTATCTCAAGGTTTTGATTGAAGTCACGTATATGGCTTTCAACCATCTCTGATGGGTGCCTTGTTATTTCTTTCATATTTAGACATTTTGATTTGCAATAGATTTTTCTATCTTATTCTTCTGTTGTTCCATATTTTTCATTTATTGTTTTATTGAATTATGTCCTTATTATGGTCTTCTATTGCACAAAATCCTCTAATATAATCTTCTTTTCTGTAGATTGTGCTTTCTTTCTGCCTGAACTCATCATATTTTTATACCTACGATCCTTCATTTTGTTGTGGCATAGCTACCATGCCATTTTTTCCTTCTTCATGCTTAAATTAGGCAATGGTGTCCAGACTATCTCTTGTATGTCATATAGTTTAAATGACTTCTCTTTAACACTCCACCCACCTTATCTTTTTAAAATAAAATTTTATTGAAGTATAGCATTCATACATGAACATACATAAACAATGGGTATATACTAAAAGTTGTGAAGTTACAAAACAAGCATGCACATCATCATACAGGGCTCTCATACATCACCCATCCACCAACATCTTGCGTTATTGTAAAACTTTTGATTCAAACTATGTTAGAATCATCAAAATATTACTACTAACTATACCCCATATTTTACATTTTGTGCATTTCCCCTAACCCACCCAATTATTAACACTCTGTATTAGTATTATACATTGTTATAGTTCATGAGAGAACATTCTCATATTTGTACTGTTAACCACAGTCCATCTTTCATGACTGGATTCCTTGTGTTATAAAGCCCCATGTTTTGTACAATCCATTCAAAGTGTACACTCAGTGGCTCTCATTTTCATCAGAGTTATGTTGTCATCATCCCAGTTAATTTTAGAACATTTTCATTACTCCAAAAGGAAAATTCTCAGATTCCCTTATATGCCCCATAGTTGTCTCTTAGAACTGATATAATATCTTCTTTTCCATTGTTGTAAAAATGTTACAATATTACTGTTAACTATCATCCATAGGTTACATTTCTTGTAATTTTCCTGCGTATCACCATATTCTTAACACTTAATAGAAGAACAGTCTTATATTTATACTATTAATCACAATCTTCATCCACCACTGAAATCACTATATTATACATACCCTATTATTCTCTAGTTTTCTTTCGACTGACATTTATGTCCACAGACTACCCCTTTCAGCCACAATCTCATTTATGAATCAGCAGTGTTAGTTATACTCACTATAATGTGTTACCATCAACACTTTTACAATAAAGCTTATTAAAAATTCTACATGCATTGAGCATCAGCTCCCATTCTCAACCCACATTCTATTTCCTAGTAACCTATACTCTAGAGTTTACCTCTGTGAGTTTACTCAACATATTTAGTTCATATTGGTGAGACCATGCAATATTTATCTTTTTGTGATTGGCTTATTTCATTCAACATAATATCCTCAAGGTTCATCTACGTTTTCATATGCATCCCAATTTCATTTCTTCTTACAGCTGAATAGTATTCTATTGTGTGTTTATACCACATTTTGTTTAGCCATTCATCTGTTGATGAACACTTCAGCTGGGTCCATATTTTAGCAATTGGAATAATGCTGCTAAGAACATCTGTGTGCAAATGTCAGTTTGCATCATTGCTTTTAGTTCTTCTGAATATACTCCTAGTAATGGGATTGCAGGATCATACAACAATTCTATATTCAGCTTCTTGAGGTACTGCCAAACTGTCTTCCACAGAGGCTGCATCATTCTACCTTCCCACCAACAGTGAAGGAGTGTTCCTGTTTCTCCACATCTTTTCCAGCACTTGTAGTTTTCTGTTTTTTTTCTTTTTCTTTTTTTTTTGATGATGACTATTCTATAACGTATACCCACATTATCTTAAACCAATTCATCTTTATACTTCTAACTTCCAAGTTAAAGCCTGGGCTTTGCTCTCTAGCCACTTTTCAGAAAGTGTAAGAGTGAGAAAGGAAGAGAACTCAGCTGTGCCCCAGTGCAGGACTTGGCCTGGGTTTTCTCTTTGAGAGCCAGGGAAACATCAGGTATCAGGGCCCACTGTATCGTAAGTGTAACCCTCCCCTGAAAACTTTATATCATCTTTTCCAATTCCACAGCCTTACAAGAAATCAACTTTTGGTAGCTATTCCTCTCTTTAAGGGTTTTCCCTCAACTTTTTCCAGGTCTCCCTTATTTACATCTCAGTCTACTTCTTCACGAGTAGAAAGCATTCATGAAAAGTTTCAGGACTATGTCAACTGATTAAGGATGGAGATAGAGTTGGGAGTCTTGTCCCACTGCACCTCATCAGAATCTTCAGGCTTCTAGTTTTTGTGGTCACTTTTAGAAGTTTATGGCATGAGGTTATAATTGTTCTTTGGTTAGTGCTAGAAGATATATTCATTTCTTGAAGTCATTATTTGTTGAACATATCCAACAGTGTATTAAGGACTGCACTTGAATTTAATCATCTATTTCTGACCACAAACACATGAAAATAAATTTAATGCCCAGTCCACAGATGATAAAACTGTGTCTCAGAAAGCTTTAGTAACTTGTGTTAAAGAAAGCAAGCTTTGCCTTGTATTCATTTTATATCTGCTAATAACTCTTTATTTGGCCATTATACAATTTTTGAGGAGAGAATGGGAAGATTAATACAGAGAGTTTATGCAATCAAAATTTTTTCTTTCATCCAAAAGATAGAAATATTTTAATAGAACAACAATCAAATTAATAATACAACTTAGATATGTTTAAATCGGAGATTCAAATAAACTTGTTGTCTGATATTATTATCAATGGTATTTCAGGGTCTTGGGAAGTCCTGCATATTTTTATGGCTTTTTTAGGTATAATTTACATGCAATAAAATTGATTCATTTTAGGTTTGTAGCTTGACCAATTGTGGTAGTTGTGAAACCTCCATTGTAATCAAGATATAAAGTAGTTCCAATACCCTAAAATTCTTCATACTCCTTTGCAGTTAGTTATTCCATTTTATACCCAGTCACTGAAAACAATAATATGCATTAAGACATTATAGTTTTGCCTTTTCTAGAATTCCTTCAATCATATAGTATGTAGACTTTTGTTTTTTACTTCTTTCACTTTGCATAATGTCTTTGAGATTCATCAATACAATTTAAGTATTGGTATTTAATTCCTATTTATTGCTTAGTTGTATTCTACAATATGGCTATACTAAAATGTTTTATTCATCCAGTTGATAGACGTTTAGATTGTTTCCATTTTTTTAGCTGCTTTTGATAACATTTATATATAAGACTTTGCATATACAAATGTCCTTATTTGTCTTGGGAAAATGAATAGGTCAAATGTTTTCTTCTGGAAGTCTTATCATTTTATCTCTTACATTAAGGTCTATGATCCATTTCAAGTTAATTTTTGTATTGTGTGAAGTAAAGGTTGAGGTTTATTTTGTCCATACTGATATGCAATTGTTCTAGATACATTTTCCCTCATTTAACTATCTTGACACCTTTATTATGAATCAATTGGCCATATACATACAGATCTATTTCTGGACTCTCTATTCTTTACCATTAATCAATATGTCCATCCTTGTGCATATACCATGCTGTTTTGCTTGTTGTAGTTTGACAGTAAGTCTTGAAATCATGCAAATCTAGTTCCTCCAAATTTGTTCTTATTTTTGTAAGATTGTTTTGATTATTCTAGGCCTTTTGTTTTGCCACATAAAATTTAAAATCAGCTTGTTTTCTTCAAAAATATATACACTTCTTTTGAAATATTGGAAAAGAGAGATTTACCTCATATCATTTTTCCCCATTACAATTTTAAAATTCATTTTTGTCACTTCTACTGGTTCCACCAATAAAAGACATCTGTTCTTCAGCTAAGTCTACCTTTTTCATGTTCTGAGTCCCCTTGAATGACTGTAAATTATGTCCATTATGGATCTGGGTTCTTCCAGCATCCATACTGGTCAAATTATTGTGGTCTCACAAACAATAGAGATAAAAAGCACAGAAGATTCCATGCAAGTTACTAGAGCAAAGGAACTGGCAAGGTAGGAGCCTTTTGCTGAGGTGATGAGAGGCAGGGGTCTCCTATGGTCTCAGACCTCTACAGAGGCAATCCAAAGAGAAGAAGGTCTCAGTGTAGATTCTTTTCAAAAGCTATTCGGTGCCCACCAGATCAGGAGGCCAGACATATTACTTCACATAATGAGTGTGTAGGTACAGCCATTTCCTTATGCTTATTCAGACAGACACAAAGTGTGTGGCTTTACCCCCAAGCACTGTGACACAGGGAGGCCACCTCAAACACAGCTGGATTTAAGAGATGCTGGGATCTCTTTCCCAACACACACCACCTTACCCTTTCTTGCACAGACAATGTAGGTTTGGCTCCAAGCAGGCACATTTTAGTTGTTGAAATTCTCCAGCAGTCATGGAGCTGAGAAGTAGAACAAGACAAGAAATACCTTCAGGCTCCCATACTCTCAGAATACCCCTAACAACAACTACACTGAAATCCCAAACACATGTATTCTATCACAGTGTCCTATTGTTCCTGAGAAGCTGATGCCGGTATAGGAATGTCATTATTTGAACTCATGGGTAAACATGGGTGTAAATGTTGGGTTAACACATGGCCTATGCTATGCCAAAAGGAAGTTTGGAAACTAAAATTGCTTTCCTCATAACTTAAAAACTAATATGGAAATGTACAATTTTGAAGCTTCCTGTGCTATGGTTTACCAAAATAGGAAAACACCAGAAAGCTTCATTCCTCATGTTGGCCCATATGAATACTCTACTTTTTCTCTGGTGGAAAACACTTTTTAAGTTTTTTTTTTTCTTTCTTGTTTCTTCTGTTGTTAACCTCCATATTTCAAAATAATATAATTATAATGATATTTAAAACATTTTTCTATTTTAAATTTTATCTATGACTTCTTACCATCCTTTCTTCAACACAAATAATTTCTTTCTCACATCTTCTCATTATTTATATCACACTTTTGGTTTAAATTAATATTCAGTGTTCACTTAATTATGGCTGTTTTAATTCATGTTGGGGTTTTGTGCATATCTTTCTCTCTATATATATGTATATATGCATTATATGTAATATTATAAAAATATGTAGCATATATTATATATACACACTATATATATATATATATATATATATATGTCCTCCCCTTGTCCCTCCTTCTTTCCTTCTCTTTCTCTCTCCCTCTTTCTTTTTTACTCTTTTTACACACATACACTCACATGTATATGCATGTACACACACACACTCAGAATTTAGAATACCCAGCAAAATAAAGTAAATCAAAGAACACAATAATCAGTTTATGAAAAATGTCTGTAATAGGCAGTGCACTTTTATAAACTCAAAGGGAACAACTTTATGGCCCAGATAAAAATGAAATTCATTGCATTATTCATTACTATGTATTATAAAAATAGTAAAATATGAAATATTAAAGAGATATTCAACTTATATAAAGTTTCCAAATAAAATCTTTTAAAAAATATTTTGTGACAAATCAACTTGTATACTTGAAATTACTATATGCAATTACTGATTGACACATTTTAATAATTATTTCTTGAAATTCTTGCTGCTCACCATGGCAAAAGACTTTATACAAACATGTATTAAAAATGTGAAACAAAGGAAAACTTAATTGAAGTGACAATTATAATAATTTCAGTTCATTTTAGCAACTTCTATTTGAACTTTGGATAAAAATTTTGAAATAAAGTAAATTTGTACTTGCAAAAAATGTAGAACAATTTCTTAAGACCATTCAAAAATTTGAACCATGCATAATTATATTTAAAGGCTCTAACAGCAATTTCTTCTCTTTCATTCACCAATAAGATGTTGGAATTTCTTGTGATTAGGGGATTTTGTGTCCAATCAATTTGCTCATATCAAAAATGTATTCATTGTTATAAAGGTCATCCTGCAACCACTAGAAGAACAAATTGGCTGCAATTGGGCACAAGTATCTGATATAAAGAAAGATTCAAGGTCAAGACCTGAAGCTATACCCACAAGGGCCCTAGCCAGTCTCCCTCCCTGGCCATACCATAGCTTGTCTCCTGGGACATGACCTTCACAGCAGCTCTATGTGCCTCTTGCCTACAGTGGGCATATGTGTGCTTTGCAGCCAGCTGCTGATTAAGTAGATATCCAGACGGTAGGGCCCCTCCTTGGTTACACTCATCTTCTTGTGCCAGTCGTGAAATTAGATGTATCTCACCATATTCCTGCTGTGTGACCTCAAGGCACATCTTCAGGAAGCAACTGACCTGGAAGCACCATGCACTGTAGGTCCCACCCAGGAACCTTGAGCCGTGAGGGCTTCAGTAACTCTAGGCACGTCTGTAACCCATTTGTGGCATAGTGGTTGGGAAGCTATGAAATAGGGGAAGGACATTTTATCTGATTTACTGAAATGTTGTAGGTGATCATTTTTATTTTTTGATGTCAATGCTGGCAAAATCAACTTTTATATTATCTGTAGTAGAAAGCAGAGGTTAATTATAAAAAGTGCAAGACCTGCGTGCTCACCTTTATTTTGAATCTTATAGGAGGGGCTCCGTCCATGTAAAATGCTAAGATGATTCATTTTTTATATTCCAAAAAAGTAAAATGCTGTACTTTTTTTTTTTAAGTTAGGCAAGTAAAAAGAATTTATTTGGGAAATGGGGGAAAGAACAGAGCTTGCTGAGAAATGGGAGAGAAAGACGGAAATACACACCAAGATTTGGTGCGGGTTCCTCTAGTCAGAGAGAGCAAGCTCTCTTAGTATGTTTAGGGCTCTGCGATTTTGCAGTATCACAGAAAAATGCCGTACTTTTTGTATAAAATTGTCATAGGGACTTGCAATTTTTTAGTGGGTGTTGAACTTGTCAAAAGTATTAGCGAAATTTAGTCGATTTTTACATAACTCCTAATCTCCTATATAGCAGTTTCTCAATAAAACCTTACTGAAAGTATAAATAAAAACCAGGATTTTTATCCACAAATGCAAATGATATTGAAAACATTTACTCTACTGGATTCAGATACAGGCAAGGCTCAGTAATTCAGGCCAATGACAAAAAAGGGGGATATTTAGTTTGAATTATTATATAACATTTTTGAGGTAATATATGTAAAAATCGATCTTGTTAAAGATTTTGAAAACCTATAAAGTAAAATTTAAAAATTAAGAGCACTATTATTATTACATATATTCATATCAATGGGCACAGAAACTACTAGAGTGGATTTTGCTTGCTGTGTCAACTGTATTATTTTAAGCTACTTGATTTAGTGAAAAGAGAAACCAATTTCTGCCCTTAAGTTGACCACATATTTTCTTACAATCTTGTTTACGTATTAAGTTCCTTAACAAAATCCAATTAGAACTAATACTAAGTGGCTTCAAATACTTTTACCTGTTAATTGTTCAAATTGCTTTGATTTTGAATCAATGGCAATCTAGAATAACAAATTTTTATTCTATATTCAAGACCCTTTCCAAAGCTTTTAGAAAGGCTATATCTCTTTGGAGTTAGCAGTTTAATATTCTTCACTCAACTATACAATCAAATAAATTCACTGAACCTTTTCCCTCCACAGAAAATTCAACCAGAGAAAGTGGTCCATCTAATTGCTTCAATTTAGAACTACTGCATCTAGAAGTACGAGTAAGATAATTTTCTCTGCACTTGGACTCAGCCAGTATGGCATGGAATTAATATCTCCATGCATACACAGTGGATTAGAATTCAGTAAATTTAAAGAAGGAAGAATTGGGAAAAGGAGGCTCTTCTTTGCAACATCGTCACAATGTTTATAATTTTTTTCTTGTTAAAATTTTTGTTGCTATAACCAGAAGCTTTAAAAGTTAGCTATCTAGACATAATGACAACCTGAACATATGTGCACACAAGTGCACATACATACTTACACAAGCAGTAGACTTATGTCCTCTCCTTCCTCATTCTTCTCTGCCCTATCTTAACTCTGCTACAAAGCTGCATGTGCCATAAAAATGCCCCCCAAAGATGTCCATGCCCTAATCCCTGGAGCCTGTGAAATATGCTATCCACTTGGCAAATGGGATTTTGCAGCTGTCAGTAAGGTTAAGAACCTTGAGATGAGGAAATTACCATGGTTTATATGGGTGGACTTAATATAATCAGATGAATCCGCAAAAGCAAGAAGCTTTTCTGGTTGTGGTCAGAGAGAGATGTGATGACAGAAGAAGGGTCAGAGAGAGGATGTGACTTGGAAGGGACTACATCTGCCATGGCTGAATTTGAAGGTAGAGAGAAGGATTGTGGACATCTGCTAGAAGTTGGAGATGGCCCTCAACTGAAAGCAAGCAAGGAAATGAGGACCTTAGTCCTACGACCCAAAGGAACTGAATTCTGCTGAAGATCCAAATGAATAAGGAAATAGCTGATCCCCTAGAGCTGTCAGAGAGGAATGTAGCTGGCCAGCACCTTGGTTTTAGCCCAGTGAGACCCATGTCTGACATATGATATCCAGAACTGTAAGATAATACCTTTGTATTGTTTAAGCCACTAAGTTTGCAGTTATTTGGTAAGGCAGCAATAGATACTAATACATGAGATATGTAAATGAGGAAACACTGTACACTCCAAAACAAGGACAACTCTGTGTGCATCTGCCCTATTTTGATGACCAGGCCATGAGTCATGCTCTAGTTCTAGTCCACAAATAAATGACTTATGGCCAGATCCTTAAAGGTCATTGCAGGTTATTTCAGAATGGCCCAATATAAAAGGAAAAGTTCTAGCGCTTTCACTGTGAGACTTTATGCCACATGTTTAGCTCAGCATTGCCTCTTGAATGCATGTGCCAGATAATGGGGTTATACCAACATCAGACCACTTTGCTTGTCACTGAGGGGTGAATTTAGCTACAAATGACATAGCCTCCTTGCCTGCTTTGCTTCCAAAGGAGCTTGCAAATACGGAAGTTTAGGATTCTAAGGAACATGAACTCAGACAGTACAAAAGAACCATTTGATCTCAACACTTCACCTTTCTAACCCAAGGAGAGGGAGAAAACCCAGATGTGATGAACATTCATGTGATGCTCCAAGAATCTGATGTCTCTGGAAAAAGTGACTTCCACATTCATGGTAGACACAGTATGTGGTGGAGGTTAGGAGGTGGGTTCTGGGGCCTGATGTCTAGGTTGGAATCCTAGCTCCTACTAGCTGATGGAAAATTGAGCAAATTATTTAATTTCTCTTTTAATTAGGAATGATTAATAGAATAACTAGCTCATAGGTTGTTGTGTGGATTAAATTATTTAATACACATAAAATAAAGTAGTGACTGGCACATGGCAAGTGCTCAATAGATGTCATCTATTTTTTTTTTACCAAATACTCAGTGAATTGAACTGGGTAGAATGTTGCCACCCTTTCTGCTTTCTTCGAACAGCTTCTCTAATCATGTTTATTACTAAAGAGTGCTGAAAACACTTCTCCACCATAAGGTGTGCATAAAGCCTAACTAGAGATGAATAACAAGTCACTTACCCTGGAAGTAGCCTTTTTAACCTCCAAGACCTCTGGGCTCCAAAGGAGATTGGAAATAAAGCATACAGAGAGCAAAAAATCAATCTTTTGGAAATTGACAACTTATCCCACAGTTTTCCGCACAGCTTTCTAGAAGTAGATCTGGCAAGTGGCAAACCATTGGAATGATTGGAAGAATGGGGGATTCTGTCTCAAATTGCCTCCTCATTATCCTGCCCTACTATCTTAAACTCTATCAATAGGTAGTCATTCCTTTGTCAACGGAAGAGAGGTTTCTAGGTACCTTACAAAGTAGACAATGAGCTTTGTTTTGTGTGTAGGGTGGAGGGAAAACAGGCAAAGAAGAATAGAAATAAATAGCTTGAAAATTATCAGTTCATATTTTAATACCAAAGGCTGCCAAGACATGGGAAAAGGCACCATAGATTTTTTTTTAATGTAGGTTTCTTTTTATCAAAGTTATTCATGCATATCATTTAGAGGGCCACATGGTTAAGGATGGCTTTTTACTTGATCTCATCACCAAATTTCTTGCACCCATGAGGCAATCATTTTCATCTTGTTTAATTGATTATTTTTGTATTTATTTCTATATTTCCAGATGACATGCTTATACTGCTACTTCTTGATTTTTCAGTTTTAAGCCCTCTATTGTGGATGATAAAGATTTAGCTCTTTTTCATACCTTACCCTATAGCCCCAGTATACACAAGTACACATCCGTGTCCCTACTCTCCTAATGTGTCTAATTACAAAATTGGGTAGCTCAGAATTCATTATTACATTGTTATAATGCAGATGTTATTGATTATGGAGCTATTTCATGATGATTTTCCTTCCTTCACATCTTTTTGTTTTCAAATTCTTTGGGATTCCAAGGAATTATCTTTTTTATTTTCCTTTGTTTTTCTCTGTACCTATCACTAGTTTATCAACACTCTTCTCTGGCTGTGTAAATCTTCTTTCTATATGTTCTAATATTAAGGACATTAGGTACTTTTTCTCATAATCACTCCCCAAGCCTTCTGATCAGCCCCATTCTAGCTTGGTTGGCCTTGAAGCTTGTTATTTCACTGATACTTAGGGGATTTCTATCCCCTCCATCTTATGCTGAATCTCTAGTATCTTAGATTTTGTTTCTTCTTCTTTTTTTTTTTTTTTGTTTACTTTTTATGTTTTCATGAAGAATATATTTTAGTGGTTTCTTCCTCATTCAGTCAACCAAATTTTGCTACCTACCAAGTGCCATGCACTGTTCCAGGAAATTAGGGTAGAATAGGGACAAGCCTTCAAGGAATTGCATTTCAAAGAGCCACCAAGGTAAAGAAGGATCAAAACTTCCTTCATCCCATTGGATCCTACATTTCAGGATCTCAGTCCTCCTTCTTCAGCTAGGAATACCCTTTTCTCTGGGAATGGTGCTGTTCCAACTCCATGTGACCTCATGGTCATGTGACCTCAACCTCTGGTTCAGGGATGGGCACAAAGCAAAAGCTGAGCTTTGTTCACAGACATTTTATGTACAGTCTGAGGTCATTGAGCACAAATAATATAAACCTAGAGCCCTCTGTAGCCAAGCCTTCCTTCCTCCAGAGCATGGAGAAAACTGTCTGCATACAGTGAGAATGAGGCTAGTGCACAGAAATATCAAAGTCTATAGAGACAGAGAGAGAGAGAGAATCTCAATATTATTTGAGTCTCCTGTACCCTTCAATGTTTTATCCCTGGAATTCCTAATTCTTCCAGACACCGAATCCCCCATTTTGTTTAGCAACTTTGATTTGGATTTCTGCCTCCTGAGTAACAACAGACAGTAAAAGGGAAACTGGTTTTGCAGAAAAATCTTTGGGAATATCCCTTCCTGAGGCCTGAGCTCTTCATCACAATCCTATATAATGATCTTAACCTCTCCAAGAAAGCATATGGAATTAAGATACTCCAAGGTCTCTGAGCCTCTTCCAAATGACAAGCCACATATCAGCAATAAAGAAGTAGAAGAGATTTTTCTGTAAATGTACAACTGCTCTAATAAAAATTTCTTTTTAAAGTAAAAAAAGAAGAAGAAGAGAAGAATATGTAATATCAGCAAATCACCATCAAAAGAATATCTTCATCCGGATGTAAGCTCCTTGAGAGCAGGAACTTGTCTAATTTTAAGCACTAGGAATGCTTAGAAAAATAATTGTTAAATGAATGAGTGAGTACATGAATGGACTTTTAATAGATGAAAGATTAAGAGAAAAGTTGCCATCATTGTCTTCAATAAGGAAAAAAATGGAGATTGTGTTTGGATGATCACCATGAGCCCTTAAATTCTATGTGAGTGAAGCAATAAAAGAAGCAAACAACCCCTTCCTGCATCTCCCCAACACTAGCAGAATGACTGCTGATTGTTTCAGACAAACTCCCAAGGGATTAGTGAATCATGTCTTCAGGCAGAAGAACTGGGATGATCCCTATCTCATTGCAATGAAAGGGAACAAAGCATAGTCGCTCCCAAAGAAAGAAGACAGTGTCAATTTTGGGAGTTCCTGAAAGGAAAAATATTTTCTTGACACTTTTATGTACTGTGAAATTTATCTTTGCTATTCAGCTATTTCCAGGGTCCTGCAGTGAACAGGCTATTTAGAAGTACTAAATCAATGATAGCAGTTATTTACTCAGATTTTTAGAGTTATGTGAACAACTGAGACTTTATCTCTAGAGAAGAGGGCAAGGCTTGAATGTAGCAAGCATTCTTTTCTAGTTATTCAATATAATGCTTTACAGCTGAGGGGGACAAAAAAAAAAAAAAAAAAAAAAAACAACTCCATTTGGAAGTTGAGAGTGTACTTTCCAATGTTTCATATGAACTTCTCTTTGAAAGGTGACTAATTGGAATGGAGCCAATAGAAGGCGTACTGGTCAACAACTAAAGCTACCTTCCGATTTGATGGCATTTTTCTTTGGACATGCCACATCCAATAGCAACTTGCTTGGCGTAGATACAAGATACACCAAGACAAACACACATTCTCTGGTGGTGAGGAACAAACCCAGCAGATCAGGTTAAAGTGTTTGTCTCCCTGACATTCTTCCTAGGAAATCAAGTCATCGGTACAGAGCTCTTACAATAAACAGAATACAGTGAATGGTGATGTCAATCTGCAAGATCTTTTGCTCTACAGAAAATCTACATTTCCCATGATTATCTATTCATAATGAAATGAGTTAACTCTGAAATAGTTATTTCTTTGTTTTTGGTTTTGTTCTGTGTTGAAGCCAGATGTGACCTTACTAATACATTCACTTTCAATTCTACTATTCTTTTTCTTCATAGAACTTCTTCTGACCCTTATGTTTTCATATGTTCATTTTTCCATTTCCCCACCCCCCATTTGAAAGTCAAACCCCTCATTTCTAGCTTTTACAATAGTGTAATCACAGTTCCTAGAACAAATAATAGGTACTCAATAAATATTCAGTGGACGAAATAAGGTCTTACCAGCATGGTGGCAGTTCTTACTTTCCTTTCTATCTCTATCTAACTTCAGTTCTTGAGGTGGAAGGGAAATGAATACAATGTGATTCTCTCCCTTAAAGACTGAAAATTCACCTCAGATAATCTTACCTGAGGGACTGACATTTGGGAAAAGATTCTATGCCAATAATGAGATACCTGTCAAAGGAAGATTGTTGATAAAGGTGGCTTTAATTATTCTAGTTTGTAACTATTTTGATAATACATTAACAATAGCTGGGTTCTCACCTTCTTATTTTCAAAACACTCACACACAGGGATTAATTTGAGTGGCCAAATCAATATGCATGTTAAAACTAGCAGGTTAAGTAGTTATACAATAACAAATAGATGACTGTATACAATATGAAAATTCATGCGTAAGTAAATTAAAGGTCTATTTTGGACAGAGTAAACAAATAACGTCATGCAGAATAGCCCATTGAAAGCAGACACCTCTTAACATATACAGTGGAAATAGAGATCATGTTTCATGAGGTAGTTTCTAGATATTAAGGGTCAGTGTGGCCTACATTAATTTGATGTAGATTATTGCTTTCCTTCTGTCTAATTTCCCTGATATAACCAGTACTTTGTGGGGTGGATAAAATATCGGTCTTATCTTATGGTAAAATAGCAGAGGGTTAGAAAGACCTTGGTTTGTGTATTAGCTTCCTATTGCTGATATTACAAATTCAACAAATTACCACAAGTTTAATGGTTTAAAACAATGCAAATTCTGGAGATCAGAAGTCTGAAATGTGTCAACAAGGCTAAAATCTCAGGTCTTAGCAGGGTTAGACCTGAGTCTTTCTGGGGGCTCAAAAGGAAAATCTGCTCCTTTCCTTTTCCAGCTTCCAGTGGCTACCTTTATTTTTGGCTCATGGCCCTTTATTCCATGCTCAGAGAACATCACTCCAACCTCTGTTTCCATCATCACATCTACTCTCTGACACTGACCCTCCTACTTCCTTCTTACAAGGACACTTGTGATTACGTTGGGCCAATCCAGATAATCCAGTACACCCTTTCCTTCTCAAGATCCTTAACTAATCACATCTGCAAATTTCCTTTTTGCCATATAAAGTAACATGTTTACAGGTTCTGGGGAGTAAGGTGTGGGCATCTTTTTTTTGGGGGGGTCATTATTTTATCTACTACAGTTTATGTACCCACTTTGCCAATTATAAAGTGAAGCTTGAGCTCTCTGATCCTCTTTTTTATCTCTAGAATATGAATTATTGTGTTATTGTGTCTCAGTGTTATAAAGGAGACAATGAGTATAAAGTAATACATTTGTTGTATTTATGTATTTAAATACATATTTAAATATATAAATTATTTATTTATGTATTTATTGAAAAAATAAATAGCTAGTGTTTTTATTATTCTCCTTACATTTGGTAAATCTGACAGACAGATTTTCCCATTGGCTTTGATCTTAAAGACATAGACCTTGGCAGTACAGAAGCTTCAATTTTTCATTTCTTCAATTGCTAAGGTCTTGTGTTTTCAATTTCTACAACAAAATAATATGACCTGAAAGGGAAATAATGAGACCTCTGGAGGGAAGTAGAAAGAAAGAAGGAATATTTTGTGGAAGTCTTGGCTGCAAAGGATCTTAACCAGGCCACACTGCTCCAGGCATTCTCCCAACAGTGGCCATGAGCACTCACTGGCTGGGAACGTTTGCAGGTTGCCCTTCCATGTGCTGCACTGGCATTCAGATCATTAGGTAGTGAGTGGGGAATACATGTGCACACACAGTGGACTAATACACCCACACACATATGTAATTTCAAAAGAAAGCAGCATATGAACAAAGTACTGTTCATATACACATACCCTATTTAATGGCGGCATTAAATAGGGTATGTGTATAATCCAGGGTAAGTTTCTTCCAAATTACTCAAAGAAAACTCCATTGTATTGATGTGCAAAAATATTTGCATAGGGATTATCAAACTAGCACTTTTGATTTTTCCCCAGAAGTTATGTAATAATTCTTGCATATGCATAAGACTGTTTTTAGCAGTATGTACTATTAGGAAATTTATCTTTATATCTAATTTAATCCCACTTTTTCTTGGAAAGAGAAAAAAGCCATTTATACTTCTTTGAGTAAGATAGTCTAACAGTTGAAGATTTTTATAAAAGCCATACCAAGATTTGTAGTACTAAAGCAATCCAGTTGCTTGGTAACCATCTGTTAGTTGTATCTTCATTTACATTTTAATCATGCTTAACTCCATGTACTCCAAGGGTATTTGTTCATCTTTTGACTTTTTAATAAATTGATTTGTTTTTATATGAGTTATAGAAAATTAGAAAATAAATAACAAATTCACTCAGCAAATACATGTTAAGCATCTATTATGGTCAGAAAAATACATAGTTATTGGAGATGGAACAATGAATACAAATCCTTACTCTTGTGGTGTTTACATGTAGGAGATTATAGACAATGAACAAATAAACAATATGCTTGTTGAGCTATGGGAATGAAATGTATGATGAAGAAAAATAACGAGTGAAAATAAAGCAGCATAAGGGGAGAGAGATAGAGGAGGGTGGTAACTTTAGATTGAGAATGAAAAAGGAAACCCCCGTTTGCTATCAGCTGGGCGATGGCCACAGTGTCCTCCTGTTGTACACAAACAATTTCACAGAAAACTAACATGAGACAAGCTCTGTCTTGTGACTATATTAGAATGAGACAAAAACAAGACCAAATAGCAATCATGTCTGCATATAGACAAAAACAAGAAAACTGTGCAAATCACTAAACATCCCACTCTTCCAGCTAACATAAGCCACTGTTGCTTCTTTACCAATTATATCTTTTGCTTCACTCCATTCTTCCTAGATAAAAATTATTAAGCTAATTAATCATGGAATTGGAACCATTTTCTAACAGCCTCTAATCCACTGCAAAACTGTGCTTCATTGAATCTTCCTCAAAATTACCCAGAACAAAACTTAACTCTATGACAAGCTTCTTCCAACCTCCCTTTACTGGTATAGGATGTGCTGCCTCCCTCATTAAAATGAGCTTAAAAACCCAAAAGTGACTGTAGGTGTGTCTGTGGTGATCTTTGGCTAGAAGATATTAACAAAAGAAGTCACCTCTGAGTAACTGAGATCTGAGCAAATACCTGAATAAAGCAAGAAACGTTTGTCTATGTGAGGAAACGGGAATAGCCAATGCAAAGACCCAAAGATCATACCTACCACTAGGTGCATTCAAGAGATCCAGAGATAGTTTGATCCAAATAAGTGAAAAAGAGAGAGGTAGAAAATTAGTTCAGGTACAGTTTAATTATTTTTAATCTTTTCCTTTTACCCTGGATTGAATGGAGATTAATCCATTAATGGTATGGCATTGCTTCTCTGAGTGAACATCAAAACTATCCAGGTGCTTGTTAAAAATGCACATTCCTGAGCTGCAGCTCAGACCTACTCAATCAGAAACTCTGAGAGTGGAACCCAAGGGAAATTTTTAATGAATTTCCCAGTGGATTTTCATGTGCATTAAGTTAGAGAACAGTGGGCTCTACCTACATTCTCATCCTGCTGTGGTTTATGTAGAGTAAAATGACCATAGACTTGGCTCTACTTTCTCTTAACCTTTACTCCTTTTCCCCCAAAACAAGAGCGGAAACTGTGATCATCCTCTACATGTACATATGAGCTCCCCCTTCCTTCCACCACCACAGCCCCATCATCTATCTCCTTTTTCAGTCACATGCAAGGGTCACGCATACACAAGGCCAAAGGATCTGTTACTGAGGCTGTTCTTCCTTTGACTCTGTCCCCAAGATATTCAAATAATCACACTCTTATTCATTCAACAAATATTTACTGAGTCCTTTTAAAAGTGAAAATCCCTGCTATAGATCCCACTGAGCGCCACAAACTAAAGTAAGATCAGATCATTATTGACCTCAAGGAGTTAAATTCTATGAAGATGACAATGCATATATACACATAGGTATGATCACACACATATACACATGTGTGCACACACCTAAACACCCATATATATGTATATGCATAGTAGTAAGTAATATATGGTGTTTCTAGAGAATGATATGAACACAGTGAAAGAAAAAAGGAAATCAGTTAAGGTAAGAATTATTTTGCTAGATAGTTATGGATGCAGAAGAAATTTTTGTGTGTATTCAGGCTTTGAGGCAGGAAAATGTATAAGAGATGAATGAAAAATATGATTTGACATACATGTGGTAGGTAAGTGTAGTAGATAATTTTGGAATGGCAGCTGGACCTTTATTGTTGAGGACCCAGAATATATCACTGGTCAAGTTTGTGTAGTCTAAATTAGCTCCTAAAAAATCTTAAGCTTCCTTAATTCTTTGATACCCTAATGGCATTAATCAAAAACAATTGAATTCAGGGCATCATGATGCAATCTCTCGGGAGGGTGGTTAAACAAAGACTGTATTCAGATATTTGGCATTACCACTTTTGGTCATCCATCTCTCTATAAATATCTATACATACCCACATTTTGATAAAATAATGCATAGTATTTTTTTTTAAAGGTGTCTTGGTGTCAAAATGAAAACATCTTTGCAAGTGTTGTGTCACAATCAGAAGTCTTTACTTTAGTTTAGGAAAACGTGATTCAAACCATGGCTTGCAGAAATTTTGTAACATATTGCCAAGAAATCTAGCAGCCATAAAAGTGAAAGAGAGACTTTTTATCCTCTTGATGAGAACTTGCAAACTCTCTTTTCACTACTGAAAGGAAAGTATGCTCCACTAGTGGATTCTTCTGATTTGAGAAGAAATCTAGGATAAGTGGTTGAGAACATTCTTGTGCAAAGTGATTTTTGAACAACTATAACAATAAAAGCTTCTACTATTTATTGGTGTTTATTGTGTGTTAGACAGTATAGTAAGATATTACATTTCTTCTTCACAATAACCCTGTTGCAAAGGAAGCTGAGGTTTGGAAAGTGTTGCAGGTTAGGAAGAAGACTTGGGATATAGTTTAGCATGCAGAATGTTTATTAAGGAGTGTCGTCCTTGGGATATTACCAGTTGAAGGGAGAAAAAGAGGGGAAAATTGAGCCATGATGCAGGCACAATGGCACTTCAGAGTTATCCCAAGTTGTGTAAGTACAACCAGGTCTTTATACCCTGGCACCAATCAGTCACTGGATGTGGATTACTCTGGGAAAAGGAGGTGCCTAGGGAAGAAATTTTATTTAATGAAGTGAGACCTTAGGAAGAAGTAGGATGAGTAACTATACCACCCACATCATGGTGAAGAACACAAATGTTGGGAACCTGGAGGACTAGTGTTCAAATTCTCTCCTTTGGTTGCTCTCATTCAGGCTAAACTTTTTAAATGCCAAAGTGTTAACAAATGCCTGTCCACAAAGATAAAATTAAGCTGGTGGATCTGGCCGCTACAGCCTCTTCAGATTCACAGAGGGAAAACTTCACTGAGGAGTAGGGATCTGTTTTTCCTAAAAAAGAAGGGCAAGATGCAGGGGCATGGAAGGGAACGATCACTTTTCTGATTGTGCTTTGGAAGGATTTTATTTGAGCTGCAAAGACAAACAAATCCACAATCTGAATATGGTTTTCTTCTGCCTGCCCACCCTCACCTATCCCTTCTCCCTTTTTCTCTTAAACAATTACAACAATTTTATTTATTGTTTAAAAGGTTTGGACTGTGTTTAAGAAACTTGAAATTGCTTCCATTAATTTCAGAAAGTAATGTTATAAAGACCTGAATGGTCACCACCCAGCTATATAAAATCTTAACATTTTGCCACATTTTCTTCAGATTTTTAAAATAGAAATTGATGCTCACTGTATACCTCTTCCTTATCTCATTATTCCCTTTGCTTCCACCAAGGTACACTCTATCCTGAATTTGGTAGTTATCATTCCAACGCACATTGTTATCCAACATAATATTTAGCATCATTTTTCATGTTTTGAAAAATTACAAAAACATTATTATGTTGTACGTAAAATTCTACAAATTGTTTTCCCCCAATTGTAATCTTTTAGCTTTATTGAGATATAAATTACATATAATAAAGTCCATTTATTTCAAGTGGTTCTATTTGGTGAATTTGGGTAATTTTTTAAATTACATAACCTCCACCACAAGATATAGAACAGTTCTTTCACCCTAAAAATTTCCTTGTTCCCCTTGCCAGTGAATCACCTCCTCCTAAACCACTCCCAATCTTTTCTTGTGAATGCTAGGTAGAGGCCCAAGAAAAGAGTTGGCATTTGGGTACAAACTCCACATGTATCAGGGAAACATATCAAACTCACACTATAGTATTAAGTTCAATTGTTTTCTTTTTAGCCACTTCTATGGCAGCCATCTGCTCTTCTCACTGCCATTTCAAAGGTCAAACATCACACTTCTATCCTGTTTCTCCTCAGAGGGACCTGCCACTCTTAGATTTCAGCTCACCAAATTGCTTTGTATTTTCTAATACAAATTTTCTAATGGACTCTAAAACTTGTGATTGTGTAGACTTTCTCACTTGTTCCCATTTTAGAATTGGGGCAATGTTCTTTTGTGGCTTTCGCTATCCAAAGAGGAACCTGAAGTCTCTTAAATGGGTGACATTGAGTATCTAACACTTTGGTGGTACATACATTCCCTTGCATACACTTAGAAGAGTTGATATAACAGTTTTATTTTAAAGTGCCAATATTTACAGCTACCCAATTCTTGATCCTTTTCAACTATTTAACTTCTATTGAAATAGTTTAGATCTCAATTTAAAAATGTGGTACACTTTCCAAAATTCTCCAAAGGGGTAAGTGGATAAAAAGTTTGGAAGACCACTATTCTATATCATATAGGACCCCCAGAAAGCTAATCATACTACAGAGTCTAGTAGGAAAGAGGTTACAATATAGTGTCATACATTTTATAAGAGAAGTGTGTACAGGGGATTGTGGGAGAACAGTGTAGGAACATCTGGGTTAACCTCCTGTACTGTTTCTTGGAAAATAATTCCTTTCCAAAGCTCTAGATGAGGGGTAATCAAACTTTTCTGGCAAGGGCCAGATAGTTATTTTAGGCTTTGCAAGCCATGTGGTCTCAGCCACAACTATTCAACTCTGTCATTTTCCTGGGAAAGCAGCCATTGATGATAAGAAAGTGAATGGGTACACTGTGTTCCAATAAAACTTTATTTACAAAAATAAGTAGGAGGCAGGATTTGGCCCACAGCCATAGTTTACAGAATCTGGATTGTGGTCAATTATGTATTCATCTAAAACCATTTAGTACCTAGTAAGTTCCAGAAATTGTCACGGTGTTGACTAGGTAGAGATGAGTAATGCAAGTATTCTGTCAAGAAATCCACAGACTAGAAGAGAAGAATAATGTGAAATAATTACAACGAAATGTGGTAAATGCTATGAAGTATGTAGACAACACAATGTTATCAGAGAAGGGAGGGTGGCTAACTTACCTACATGAGTAGGAGATATTTCATTTGCCTTCCTAATTCTGGTCTTCTGTAGCCACATAAAAATTGCAGACATCTAGAGATTAGTAGGGACATTTGTGCTCATTAAGTCTTACTCCTCCTTACACATATGAAGAAACTGAAGCCTAGACAGGTGAGTATATTATTTAATATTTGTCTTGCCACACATGTACTTTTGGTACATGAAAAACATATTAAATTGGATAGTTTATGCAAAGGTTTTCTCTCTAAAGATTAGCCAAACTTTACTTAAAATAGTACAGAAAAAAACGTGAACAAGGAACATTGAGAAAAAGTTCTGTATTTTTATTCAGATAATACAAAGCAGACGCCCAGCTCTATTAAAATAATTATTTCATTTCTCATCTTGAGCTCTGCCTTTGTTTGCTTTATTTGGCAAAGGATTTTTGCAACATTTAATATTTGATGGGTTGTTATGTAGATAAGAATGGGGCCTAGGATGTTATTTCACTCCAAATTTTTGTAAAGCAGAATAATGACAGAAGTGAATATCAGAGAAAACGTAGAAAAATAGCACTGAGAGCCTGAAGAGTGGGCCAGTAGTGTGGGCCAAATGATACACACAGCCTCAACACTTGGGGTAGAAAAAGATGGAGAGGAGCAAAGCAGGTGATTGCCTGGACCAGCCTGTTGCCTAGTTTTGTGCCACAGAATAAGCAGGCCTTACTAAATAAACGGGCTATGTGTCCCAGAAGCTGCCCCATTTCCTTCCTGGAGCCATGGCATTGTTTATTTAAACATATTCGTCAGGAATTGAGAATGTTTCAGTATTATATCAGGTCCTGGAGGCAATTTCCTAAGGAGAAGTCTTAAGGATAGTTGTTAAAAAACATTGAGCATATAATAAGAGGTGTATTTATTTATTTATCATTATTTTATTGAGTTAAATAGACAATAAATGCATGACTAAGAATATGTGAGAATGAATCAGCAACATTTATGCCTGGGTGGCTCAGTTACAATTTTATTGTTTCTAGATTAGATTGCAGTAATTACTTGTACTTTCTGTTTGAATAGCAAATGAGCTGGATCCTGTTCAAACTAATGCCCAAATCTAAGCCAGGTCCAGTGTTCTCAGTAACACCTTGAAAAAAAATGTATTGCTAGAGTAAGCCACATTCTTTTTTTTTTCAATATGCTTTTTAATTTTTAAAAAAATGATACTTAGAGTACATAAATGTTACATAAAAAATATAGGGGATTCCCATATTCCCCACTTCCTACTGCTCCCATGTTTTTGCACATTAACAACAGCCTTCTAAATGTTCTTTTCAGCCTTTGCACAAAGAAGCAAATCACTCTGCTCCAGGCCAAACAGCTGTCAACTATGCCAGAGAAGACAGACGTGTACAGAAAAATTAGTGAAACCCCAACGAATAGCTAAGGGCTGCTTTTGGGAGGAAGCCTGAATTCAAGATGGGTTGATTTGTGTACGACATGCAAAGAGTAACTATTTTGATATCAGTCAGGGTTTTTTTTTTGGTTTTATTTAAAGATAAAATTTTGTTTCAAATTCCCTAAAGATAGTTCAGTTCTATCAGACAGTGATACCATTGCAGAGGCAAAACGTGATTCTACTATGAAATATGTGAGAATAATCTCTCCTTCAGGGAGAGATTATTTTTGAATTTTTAATGGATAGATAGATTTTGTATTTGGGTTCAAAGATAAAGACTGGGTCCAGTGATATGTGTGTGCATGTTATCTAGAGAAAAGAGAGGTTTAGACAGAGCTGCGTGGCAATAGCAGCAAAGATACAATAATGAGGCAGAGTCCACTAAGGGAAATCCTTCTCTCAGCTTGAGTATTGATTCTATAATAGAACACCTGGAAAGTTTCCACTTGACCTTTTCCCTTTGTTTACTACCTAGTGATTCCAAGACAGTTTCCTGGTACCAACCATATAAATATCTGTTGACTGAATGAAGGACTGAAGTAGGTCAGGGGTAGAAAATTAGAAAAATATGGAAAGTAGAAGAAAATATAAACACCTGTAATCTCATCAGTTGGATGCAATTTCTTCCAACTTTCCTCAATACACATATAAATATGTATAGACCCCATATGCCTAAGGTGTATTTTTTAAATTGTAGGTTGAGAAATTAACATTACACACTGACAACTTTTTCTTTATGATCAAATATTCATCACAGTGCTTTTATGGCTACATAATATTCCAGAGTAAGAATGGTCTATAATTTCATTCACCTTGCTGATTGCTTAAAATGTTATACAACACCTTATACATAATTATTTGACTGAAATACAGATTATTACCTTAAGATAGATTTCTCTACATTGGAATAATTTTGCTAATTACATTGATAAAAATGGTTATCTGCTTTTTATAGTTGAGTTGTATGATGTCCTTGTATATCATGGATATGAAACCTTTATCAGATATGTGATTGAAAATATTTTCTCCCCTTGAGTCGACTGCCTTTTCACCCTTTTGACAAAGTCCTTTGAGGTGTAAAAGTGTTTAATTTTTAGGAGGTCCTATTTGTCTATTTTTTCTTTTGTTGCTCATGCTTTGGGTGTAAGGTTTAAGAAACTACTACCTAAAATAAGATCTTGAAGCTATTTTCCTACATTTTCTTCTAGGAGTTTCATGGTTGTCGCTTTTATGTTTAGGTCCTTGACTCAGTTTGAGTTAATATTTGTATAAGGTGTGAGGTAGGCATCCTTTTTCTTTCTTTTGGATATAAATATCCAGTTCTCCCAGCACGGTTTGTTGAATAGATTGTTCTAATCCAGCAGGGAGGACTTTATACAGCCTTGTCAAAAATCACTTGACTATAGATGTGAGGGTTTATTTCTGAGTTCTCGATTTGGTTCCATTGGTCAATGTGTCTGTCTTTATGCCAGTACCATGTTGTTTTTACCACTGTAGCTAGGTAATATGCTTTAAAGCCTGGAAGTAAGAGGCCTCTAAAGTTGTTCTTTTTAAAGATCTTTTTTAAAGGGTCCCTTACCCTTCCAAATGAATTTGGTAATTAGTTTTTCCATTTTTGCAAAAAAGGCTGTTGGGATTTTTATTGGGATTGCATTGAATCTGTAAATCAGTTTGGGCAGAATTGACATCTTAATGTTATTCAGTTTTCCAATCCATGAACATGGAATGTCCTTCCATTTATTTAAGTCTTCCTTGGTTTCTTTTAGCAATATTTTGTAGTTTTCTGAATACAGATCCTCTATGTCTTTGGTTAATATTTGATTTTTAGTTGCTATTACAAATGGATTTTTTTTCAGATTTCCTCCTCAGACTGCACATCAGTAGTGAATAAAAATGCTATTGATTTTTGTATTTTAAGACAAACTGCCCAATTAAAAAATGGGCAAAATACTTGAAAAGACAATTGTCCAAAGAAGAAATACAAATAGCAAAGAAACACAAGAAAAAATAATCAGCATTACTGGCGATTAGGGAAATGCAAATCAAAATTACAATGAGATATCATTTCACACCCATTAGACAACTGGAGAGAATGCAGAAAGATAGGAACGCTTATTCACTGTTGGTGGAAATGTATAATGGTGCAGCCACTGTAGTGAACTGTTTGGCAGTTCCTAAAGAATTTAAATATAAACTTGCCATGTGACCTGGCAAAACCATTATTAGGTATATACCCAGAAGAACTGAGAGCAGAGACACAAACAGACATCTGCACAAGATGTTCATAGCGGCATCACGTGCCCATAAACTGATGAATGGATAAACAAATTATGGTGTATACGTAAGATGGAATATTATGCAGTGGTTAGAAGAAATGAAGCTGTGAAGCATATGTCAACATGGATGAACCTGAAGGACATTATGTTGAGTGAAGCAAGCCAGACACAAAACAACAAATACTCCATGATTGTGCTATTATGAACTAAATATGTTGTGTAAAGTCATGGAGTTAATAGTTAGAATATAGGTTATCAGAAAATAGAAGGAGGGTAGAGAATGGAAAGCTCGGAGTTAATCTGTGCAGAATTGGTTAAAAGGTTGTTTGTAAATCTTTGGAAATGAATAGAAATGATGAAAGCATACCATGGTGTTTGTAACTAGCAGAGCTATGGGTATGACAGTGGTTGAAAGGGAAAGTCTAAGGTCATATATATGACTAGAAGTAAAGTTAAAAACTGTAAGATGGGACTGTATAAGATAGTAAAACCTCATGTAAAACATGAATATGGGTGATATTGCATATAAAAGACTGTTTTTACAAAATATAAATATACTAGGGAGAAGGAAAAGAATAGCAGCTATGTACAGCAGGGGAAGCATGGAGAGATTGAAAGGTAATGAGTTTTGTTTGTTTTTTGTTTATTATTGCTATTGGGATAATGAAAGTGCTCTGAGAATGATTGAAGTGATGAATGCACAAATATGTGATTACCCTGAATACCATTTATTGTACATTTTGGGTGGATTTATATTTTAATCAATAGAATCAATAGAATTAATTTCCTTTAAAAATTGGTTATCTACTTGTTCTGATTTACACTTGTGATCTGTGAATTTATATCTTCGTCCAATTTTCTGTTAGAATAATAAGGCTTTCCTTATTGATTTATGAAAGTTCTTTACATATAAAGTACTTATTAATGATTTGTCATATTTGTTGTACATATTTTCCCAGTTGTTCACTTACCTTTACTTTTCTAGCAGTTTGACATAGATTTCATTTTAATTAAATCAGATGTAGCAATTTTTCTTTTGTGATTTCCCCTATTGGTTTTATGTTATACACAGCTTCACTCACTTAAAATTCCAATTACATTTTCTTCTGGCTGTTAATGTTAAGTGTATATTATAAAGTAAAAAGAAAAAAAAAAATCACCTCAATTAATTTGTGACTAATTTACCATTTTTCTGATACAATTTTAAAAATACTTCAATCATAATATTAAGTAAAAGAAGGCAGACAACATGCAGTATTAAACCAGTTACAATTTAAAAACAGACAAAACTAATAGACGGTGATAGAAGGCAGGATAGAAGCTAGTTTGGGGGAGGAAGGCAGAGCTAGAGGATAGGATATGAGAAGGGCTCATCCAGTATTATTTCTTCACCTGCATGGGTGTGTTTTAATTAACAATAATTCTTCAAGTGTACTTTACCAAATGTACTTACCTCAATAAAATATTTTAATAATAATTCATATTTTGTTTGTAGAGAATACTTTATAATTAGTTTTACAAATTACTGCATAAATCTTATAGTGGTTGCCATATGTTATAGGAAATTTTCCCATTTTTTTGAACTCACTATGATTTTGCATATCAGTTTGAAATTTTTTCAATTATTATAATTTATAATATATTTTTCAATTGACTAGAGCATGATATCCCTTGTCAGTATTAATGATAAAATTTTCCTTTGCTTCCTTACCTGTTTATTCATCCAGATGAACCTAGAATTATTTTTCCAGTGTACAAAAATAACACCATGGAAATTTTTAAAGGAACTTTTAACACCATAGATTAGGTTTGCCTCAAACTTTATATAAGTGAAATTACACATTATATATTCTTTTGTCTGCCTTCTTTTGCACAATGTTTTGCTGTGACATTTCTCTAAACTGGTTTCTGTAGCAGGAGCCTGTTCATTTTTGTTGCTGCATAGCATTCCTGTGCATGACTAGACCCGATTTATTTATCTATTCTCTTACTGAAGGATGTAGGATTGTTTGTACTTTGGGGCTATTATAAATGATGCTGCTTTGAGTTTGCTCTGAACAAATGCATGCATTTCTTTGTGTAATTAGGAGCTGAATTAATGAGGCATAGCTTATGTTTTTACTGAAAATCTAAATACTTGTCAAACAGTTTTCCTAAATGGTTGAACTCTTTTTACACCCCTAACCAGAAAATGTACAAGGATTTCAGTTGCTTCACATCCTCTTCAACACTTGGGATTGTAAGCATTTTGCTTTTTATTCATTCCGGGGTTTTAGTAGGGTATGGAATTGTGATTTTAGTTTTTGTTTCCCTGATTTAATGAGGTTGAACACTTTTAATTTGTATCTATGCATCTGTAAAAAAATATGTATTATTTGCTATTGTGAAATATATTTCATTATAGAAAACAATTTAATTTATAAATCATTATATATTATGTATTTTAAATTGTCATAGACGAATACATAGATATTAGAATTTTCAATTGCAAAAATTAACTTTACATTGAGAAAATGAATGTGAAAATTTATTTTTGGTCTGTGATTCCACATTTGCCACAAAATGAAATTCCTCATCCACCGTTCAAACATATAGAAAAAACCACATACAGGTTTAAATAATAAAATTTTTGGAGAAATTTCCACTCAATTAACTGAATAGTCTTTGGGAAGAAAAAAATGATAATTTATCATTTCTTTGGATCTTCTGCAACTCATCAGTTGATTGGCATTTTTGATTGATCATTAGAAGATTTTTTTACCCTGATCTACTTTCCACAGTTTCCCAATGTGCTGAATATCTTTTCCTGTCAGTGATCTTGTCACATCAGATTTTCAAAGCAAAAGATGAGGTTCCACTCATTGCTAAAGTAATGATAGCCACCAAAGGAATCTTGCTTTGATATCAGAAGTTGGACAAAACTTCTGCCACCTCAGTGCAGAATGACAATTCTGCATGTATCTAGTTTTTCACTCTCAAAAACTATGTCCACAGAATAGTCTCATATATGCTTCCCACACATGCAAGAATTTCTGTAGAATTTTTACCCAAAGAATTGCTAAGACAGAAGTTTTTATACATCATCAGCTTCTCTAGATATTGCTCAGTTGCTCTCCAACCTGATTGGACTAATTTATCTTCTCAACAGCATTGTATGAATATGTATTTTTCTAAACTGTTACCAACACTTGGTATTATAACTTTATTTTTGCTTATCTGATAGATGTGAAATATTATCTCATTGTTTTAATTAGCATTTCCCTAATTACTAATTAGATTAAGGGATCTATAAAAGTTTATCGGCTATTTAGGTGTGCTCTTAGTTTAACTGATTTTTTTTTGTTTGTTTGTTTGTTTGTTTTTTGTTTTTTTTTTTTACTATGACTCACTCTTTTTTTTTTTTTTTTTAAGATTTTATTTATTTATTCATTTATGCCCCCCTTGCTGCTTGTGCTCGCTGGGTCAGCTAACCACGCCGTGCAGGTGGGCTTGCCTTCACCAGGAGGCCCCGGGAACCGAGCCCGGGGCCTCCCATATGGTGAACGGGAGCCCTACTGATTGAGCCACAGCCGCTTCCCTGTTTTGTTTTTTATTTGAGCTTTCTTGGTATATTCTGGATGTTAGATGACTTGCAAACATCTTCCATTTTCTATTTTATCTTTTTATTTTTTATGATTTTTTTGAGGCAAGGAAGATTTTAATCTTAATGTACTCAAATTTAAGAATAGTTTTCTATATGTTTTTATTTTTTTTATTAGAGAAATTGTAGGTTTACAGAAAATCATGCAGAAAATCCAGAGTTCCCACATATTCCTCCCACACAGTTTTTCCTATTAACACTTTGCATTAGTGTGGTAACTTTGTCAAAATTGAAAAAACGATATTTTATAATTATATTATTAACTGTAGTCCATAGTTTTCATTAGGGTTTGCTATTTGTGTTGTGCAGTCCTATGGTTTTGTTTTCATTTAAAATTTTTATTATAGTGACATATATACAACCTAAAATTTCCCCTTTTAATCACATTCAAATATATAATTCAATGGTGTTAATTGTATTCATAACATTATGCTACTATCACCACCATCCAGTACCAAATCTATCATCACACCAAACAGAAATTGTACCAATTAAGCATTAACTCCCCATTTCCTATCCCCTCCCTGGCCTCTGGTAACCTGTACTCTGGATACTGACTCCAAATTTCCCTCCCCTATTGAGAGGATACAATATTTGTCCTTTTGTGCCTGGCTTATTTCACTCAATATGAAATAAGTTTACTCTGTTCCCTCCAGAACAAGGCCAGGGACTCAAAATGGGAGCACAGGTGGCTTCTCACCATGCTGGGTACGGTCTGGGGAGGGACCAGCAAGGGTACCATGAGCTTCTCCCACCATTTCTTTTTTTTAAATTAAATAAAACAATTTCTTAAAGATAATTAGATTATATAAATATTACATAAAAAATGCAGGGGATTCCCATATGCCCCACTCCCTACCCCTCCCACACTTTCCCACATTAACAACATTCTTCATTAGTGTGGAACATTTGTTACAATTGATGAACACCTATTGAAGTATTACTAGTAACCGTGGACTTTAGTTTACATTATAGTTTACACTCTATGCTGCACAATTTTGTAGGCTATGACAAAATATACAATGTCCTGTATCCATCGTTGCAATGTCATGCAGGTCAATTCCAATATCCCAAAAAGGACCCCAAGTTACACCTGTTCTTCCCTCTACCTCCCCTCAGAACCTCTGGTGGCCACTGCCTTTACATCAATGATACAAGTTCTTCCATTGCTAGAATAATAATAAGTCTATAGTAGAATAATAATAAGTCTACTTTAGTCCATTGTTCATTCCCCAATTTTGAGGACTTTGGGATGGTGATGCCCATTCTGCTTCTAATTGAGAGAGGCTTAGATCCCATGCAGCAGATGGATAGAACTATCTTGCTAGCAGTTGCAGGAACTCTCTGTTCTTTGGGAGGGGCATTGCCCATTATTTCCTTGTTAGTTGTCCTGGGTAAGTCTAGTTAACTGGATAGTAAGTGTTGCAGTGTCAGGGCTCAACTGGCACATGAACAGGCCAAAGATTTAAGTCTCTCGGACATACGTTTAATAAATATACTGCTAATTATAGGTTCAACTAAAAGGGCTAGAAGTGGCATATGTAGGGTAACTATAAATGAGTCTAACTCTGTTACAGTGGGGAGCATGGGGAAAGTAGGGTGAGGGGATGGGTTGGACTATCCATGGAACTGGGGGGAGGGTTAGAGGAAGGAGCAGGAGAACTCTGGTGATTTGCAGGTCTGTGGTTAAAACTACAATGCTGGGAATGTTCTTTTGGCAAATATGGTAGGGGAGGGTTACTGGTATAGGGTGTCAGTTGGGGGGTGGTATACGGGACAGGATGCACCTGGAGCAGGCTTCTATGGGATACGTAAGTGTTCATCTTGTCATAGTATGTTATATCAGTGGGTGGGGAACCACACAATAAACAAGAAAATATTAACCTCCCTTCCTGAGAAGTCCTGCTATGTTCTCATTTAGAGGGACAAGAATCCCTTTAGAATATAGGCAGTGCCTAATAAAAGAAAACAGACCAATATGTCAAGCTCTCAGTATTATTTCAAGTAACTATGAATCTTATTCTTTAAAAATTGAAACTTAGTGGTTACCATAAGTTCTGAGGGAAGGGGAAGGGAAGAATAGAATAGACGGAATGTAGGGCATTTTTAAGGCATTAGAATGGTTCAGCATGATCTTGCAATAACAGATACAGGCCATTTCAAGTTTCAGAAAAACCTATAAAAGTGTATGATCCAAAACCATAATATAAACCATTGGCCATGGTTAGTAGCAATGATTCAATATTTGTACACCAATTGTAACAAATGTACCATCCACATGTAAAATGTTATTAATAGGGGAGAGGGGGAAAGGGGGAGGGTATTGGGTATATATGAATCCCCTATATTCACTATGTGACTTTTCTGTATCCTAAAGTTTCTTTGAAGAGAAAATGAAAAAATCAAGACACTGGGGAATAAATGTTAGAAAATATCACTGTACATACAAGATAACAGATCTTACACTGATGAAAAACAATGTCTAAAATTTTTTTAAAATGTTATTATTTCAATTAAACAAATTAATTTTTGTATTTTATTGATTATTTTTAAAACTATTGTTATTATTTCATTTTCTTATTAATTTTATTTGGTTATTTTGTTGACTTCATTTTTGGAGAGGTTTTGGATCACAGAAGGGTCACAACTACGGCAGGGGAGGAGCACTGGTGTGGGGAGTCGGTGATGGGGGATGCATGGGGAGGGGTTAACCTGGCGCATGCCTCTAAGACATATGAATATATTCTAGTGTTCATAGGGCATCGTCACAGTGGGTGGAGACCCACACAATAACCAAAAGAATATTGAATTCCCATCCTGGGGTGCTCTGCTACATTTTCTAATAAGATGGCAAGAATCCTCTGAGCACCAGGGCAGTGTCTGGTGAAACAGCATGGACCATTACACCAGGCCCTTGATATTGATGACTATTTATGAACCTTTATGAAATTTCAACTAAGCCTAGTATTATATATTGCCTAAGAGTTACCTACTGAAAGCCTCCTTGTTGCTCAAATGTGGCCTCTTTCTAAGCCAAACTCAGCATATAAATGCACTATCTTTCCCCTGGCATGGGATATGATTCCTGGGGATGAGCCTTCCTGGCACCAAGGGATTATTATCAAGTGCCAATTAGCAATGGATCCGAAAAAAAGACCCTGACCAAAAGAGGGAAATGGTAAATACAAATGAGTTTTTATGGCTAAGAAATTTCAAGTGAGTTGGGAAGTCATCCAGAGCTATGCAAATCTCAGCAGGATCTCATTGACTGCCACAATAAACAGTGTCTCAAATAGCGGGGCTCCTGAGAGCTCTAGAGACATCCAGCAACTGTAATGGCAAATACAGATTCTGATTCAGTAGATCTTCAATTCTAACAAGCTCTTTATTCATGCTGAAGCTGCTAGCCCATAAACCTTGAATAGCAAAGCCTTACATAATTGTGAACTATACTATTATAAAACAATAGTAAGTGTGGTAAATTTTCAACTGAAATTGTGAGAGACCCTTCTAATTGACCCAAATGAATCATAATCTACAATCTGGAGATTAATCTAACTTTCAAACAGTCAGAATGGCTTTAGAACACAGAGAAAACAGCCCCAAACTGGGCAAACAGTTTCTGCTGATTTATCTATTTAATGGACCACCTCTACAGTTCCTCAGATTGCTGATAAGCCAAACCTTGCCACACCTTCATGAAGATTCTAATCAAAGTTCAGGTTTTGTCTATTTGCTCAGTGTATTTTCTTCAACCACATATATCTCCTTCAAAATCAGATTGCTTTGCCTATTGGTTATCTCAAAGCTTATTTTCCTCTTCTTATGTAGCCATTGCAATTATTCTCTATGGTTCACTCTTTCCTGGAGATGTTGATGGATACTGTGTGGAGAAATGGTTCACAGATCAAGTAACTTTAGGAAATGCTACATACTGATCACTGGAGATTAACACTGCAGGTTAGCACATTAAGGCATTCAAACCTCACACAAATAAGAATCTTTTAAATATAAAGGGATTACCTCACTGACAGAAGATAACCTGTTTGTATATAGAGCCTCTTTTTCATAATACACATAGAACACTCTTCTAAAAGACACCAACATCAGAATGCTTCCCTTGGTGACATAGCAAAGAACATACAACATTGATACATCTTGAGCTGTACCCTCAATGCTATGCACTTATTCAGTAAATTTTCAAAACTGCCTATAGATGCTTGTATACTACTCTCGTTAATAGCAACAATTTTGAGATTGGGATTAGGATTTTCTGAAAATACCCTAAATATCAACATTTATTGGACACTTACTAGGTACATGACATTGAGTTAATTTAACACTTAAAACAACCTCCTGTGGCAGATGTTATTATCAAGACACAAAGTCTTGGAGAAGTTAAAAAATTTTTTTCCAAAGCATATAGCAAAAAAGATGCATTGCTAAGATGTGAACTCAAAACTGTCTGGCACAAAACTCCATGATTTTAACTACTACAAGCACAGTGACATGTTGGTAAAATTAATTTAGTTATGTTAAGAAAATGAAAAAATGTCCTAGCATAATTTCAAATAGCATTATATGCAGAAAAATGTATTGCATGAGCCCAAAGAGTGACATTGGGAAGAAGATAATATTTATACTTTGCATGAAGCTTGCAGTGACCATCTCAGTTGACGTCAATAAAAAATACAGTTGGGCCCGGTTTCTGAGAAGTGTCTTTTAAAAAATCTTTTCTTAAATCCAGGACATTGACCCACCAATTAATAGCTCTTTAAAATGCAGACTATGGATGTCATACCTGAGTTAAACTCTGTCTTGATGTTGGTTCTATGCTTTTAATAAGCTCTACTCATCAACACTTCAGCATCTACATCCCTGCAGTGCCACAGAAGACAAGGAATGGATGGAGTTGTTGAGGCAGGAACTATAATGGTTAAAATGAAAATGTATGTAAGCAATAGGGAATGTGTGTGCTAATAAATAGTATAAGTTCAAGTTCAAGCTCATCATTATGGCCAGGAGTCACATATCTATGACACTGGAAGCTGTTGGCATAACACTTTCCCTTACTGCATTTTCTAGACATTATCAACTGACAAAAACACATTTCTCTGAAAGCAGGTGGATTTTTTGAAATTTTTCAAAAGAGCCAAGTGATTTTTCATGACACAGTATGGAGACTTTTAATTTAAAGGCCAAATTAACACAAGAAGACATAAGAAAATTAGCCTCACTCTCCTTAGAAAATGTTGGTCTTCCTTTAACTTCAAAAGTATGTCTAATTGGTTTTATTCTGTATATAGGGGACTCTTACTATTTTAGTTTCCTTGGCTGTTCAAGCAAATACCATGCAATGGGTTGGTTAAACAATGTTGATTTAATGGTTCAGGGCTTTGAGGCCAGGGAAAAGTTCAAATCAAGGCATAATCAAATTGTTGCTTTTTTCCCAAAGACGGTGGCATTCTAGGTCTGGCTGCTGGAGATCCTTGGTCCTTGGCTCTTCTATCACAAGGTAATGCACATGGTAGCCTCTCCTGGCCTTTCCATCGTCTTCCAGGTTCAGCTGAATTTCAGATTCTTACTTCCAGTGGCTTTCTCCTTTTCTGTCTGAATTTCATTTTGCTTTTACAGAACTCCAGTGATAGGATTAAGACCGACCCTGATTGGGGTTACCTGAAGTAACCTCATCAAAAGATCCTACTTACAGTGGGCTCACACCCACAGGAATGGATTAAGTTCAGAACATGTTTTCCTGGGGTACATACAGCCCCAAACCACCATACTTACATTACAAAATAAACATACAACAGTAATGATTTTGCAATAGTAATGTTTTGTTGGCATTCTCTAATCTCAAATCTGTTGCTGTTCATCCCCAACATAGATGTCAAAGTATTATTTTAATTGATTAAATTTCAGAAGCCTACTTATTGTTTACATTTACATGTGAAATACACATGCACATTTCATTTCTATGGGTTTCTTAATTATTTGCTAATAGAGGGGAGCAATGTTGCACATTAAACCCAAAATTGTGGCAATTAGAATGTGCAATTTGGTTTTACAATACATTAATGGTTCTAGTCCAATAAAATACCTTAATAATTCTGTCTTGCCTAAATGAATCTTAAAATTAGTTTAGATTTCCTGTAACCATATTAACTGGCTGTGGGCTTTAGGGCTAATAATTTTGGAAATAAACAATTAGACAGAGATTTACTAAATTTACTAGAAAATACATTTAGGTAATTATACTTTGATTCTATTCATAGAATCAGGGTTCTTTGTTTTTTTTTTTTTTTAAAAAAAGACCTATAATAGCCTTTCATACAACAGAATGACAAATGATTATTTTCAAAAGCCTTCAATCCAAATACCAAAATAAAAGTTTTCTTATTTGTGTAACTTTAATATATGTGTATTTGTTATGATTTGAAGAGCTGGAGAATTTCTCATTTACTGGACTGCCACAATTTCCAACTTTAGAATTTGACCTAAAATGCAACTTTGAAAACAAAACATTTGGATCCTTATCGACCAGTCGCCAGGGTGGTGGAGTATCCTTTGGAACAGGATGCAGCTTAAAAAGATGGGTCTTCTAATGGAATCATCTTTAAAATAATTACTCTTAATAGCTGAATGAAGAATGCTAAGAAGTGGGATATTACTTTAAAGATGTATTTAATCTTCATGAACAGATATTTGGAGATTGGAGACTTCTAGGACACCTAAAAGGTTGAACTGTACACACTCAACAAGAGAGTTAACTAAGAATTGGTGGTATTAACTTAACCAGACTGAGCTTTCTTTTCTCCATTTATGCTCTGCGTAAGGATTTGGGGTTAATTATTTTAGCGTTATCT
>JAKSZT010054466.1:8466945-8546266 GCA_026826555.1 Tolypeutes matacus | reverse complement strand
TTTATGCTCTGCGTAAGGATTTGGGGTTAATTATTTTAGCGTTATCTTTTCTTCTACCTTTGTCTTCTGACTTTTGCTCATGTTTCAGTAATTGATACGGGAAGGATTTTTTTCAATAATACTCTCTATATCATTGTCATTTTCTAGAACAGAAGGTATATGAACCAAAAAAAGAAGAGAAAAGAATATCTGTATAAGTAAAGTACAGTGAGTGTTCTTAAAAAAATCCAATCTCAAGTTGTAGTCTCATTTATTTCTTCATCTCTTTCTGGTCCTGTAGATTGTCAATTCCATTTCGTATGCTATTCTTTTGCACAATGTTTGATACACAGCAATCACCACCAATTTTCTGGATCTCAAAATAATCCTTTAAGTTCTCTATAGGGAAATTTCATTCACCAAAATTTAAAAGCAACACAGCTTTTCATAGAATCACTGTGAGGACTTGTGCTAAACTGCATTTATTGGCTCTATCAGAAAATACTGTCTCCTCAGTGATCTATCGCTCAAAGAACATCTGAAATTCAAATGATATTATCTACCTGATATCAGGGGCTGGATTTGAGAAAAGAGAATTTTCCTCCATTACAGAGAGATGAGGGTATTAACCTGTCATATGTCAAATATGCTTAAATAGGATTGTGACACTTCAAAGAGGACATCCAAATGAATCGCCCAAAAGGAACAATAAAAACATCAGTGATTTACTTGGCTCAGTAAATCTGTCACTAAATTGAGTTTTGTTGCTTTTTCCAGTGTCTTCCTGTTATATTTGCCCCTGTCAATGTATAATTATGTATGTCTCTTAGCTGGGATGTTGCCCAGTCTCTTTCTATGCTAATTACAAATTGCGCCAAATGTACTATGTAGTGATAGGTGGGGACTCACAGCTCAGTCAGGTATTTTCTGCTCTTATTATTTAAATGAAAGTCTACTTTGCTTCAATAAGGAGTCCAAACAACTCAAATTTTATCCTGAGAAAAAACTTTTTTGAAAAGCTTCCTTGGATATATACTTCACCAAATCTCAGTCTCTCTCTATTCTTAATATTTATTGAGCCTCTTCTATTTTCCAGTCAGATGTAGCACATAGACTCTCACCATATCACAATTAGGAGATGGTAGCCTACAAAAGAATACAGAGTATTCAATTGTCATTCACATAATTTCAAGGGTCAAAACCCTTCCATATTGCTTCTTTGGGAAATAAGATCTCCTATGAATATAAAAACAAAGCACACAAAATTACAAATTAAAGAGTTATTGAGTTCAAAGCTCAAATACACACCCAAGTGGGTAACTAGAGCATTACATTAATATACTGCAAAACACCTAGCTATCATTCCTAGTTCACTAGCAATACTTGACTAAGTGTATTTTAATATGTGGAAAGTTAAAGAGAAAGATGGAAAAGGAAAAGGGACCATAAAAATTTCCTTTTTCACCAATTCAATGGAAATGACATACTGTAGTCAGATTACAGTTTTTCATGTGAACATATTATACCCATCTTATTATACCTAAGGAAACCATTTGAGTTTCCACTTTTAAGACTGTTTAATAAAATTGGATTTACACTTGTATAGTTCTATAAAAAGATAGGAAATTAGTGCTTAATGTTTTCCTATATTTCTTTAACCACCTACCACGCCCTAGAAAGTGTTTGCGATTGATGAAGCACCAGTTTTAAAACCTCTAATCGTTTTAAAATGCCAATTAAAATGAACCATGATTACAGAAATAGTATGGAGATCATTCTTTTAATTATCTAACCTAAAGTATACTGAACCAGTCCTATGTGAAACTCAACGTTCATCAACCCACGAAGGTAAGCTGAAACTTCTGATTTTCTACATTGGTTATTTACTATCCATCAATTTAAATTTAAATCAAAATAGTACTGAAGATGTGAGATACACTAAATTAACATAAATGGACCGAAGCAACTTGTGGTTCCAATTTGATCTTAGAGTAATGTTTTCTGCTCAAAATGGACCACCACTCTCTGCTAGAAAAATTAACATCTTAAATGGGATCCAATGCTGACATTTTTAAAAGGTGCATCTTGAATTGTTCAGTTTTTTCTTAGATTTGACTTCATTTAGTGACTCACTTTGTGGGGGCATTGTGGTTGTCCTTTCCTGGCTTCCATGCTTTATGCATGTGGTTTCTTCAGCCTAAAATTTATTTCTTATCCTATCACCACCTAAAAGAATATCTTCTATTGTTTAAAGGCCAGGTCAAAGCTCCTTCTCTTTCAGTGACATTTTCCTACACTAGAATTAATCACTTACTATTCTGGGCTTTCAAAGTAGTGGGGTTTTTTATTTGCTTTTTGTTTTGTTGTTGTTTGTTCAGTCCCTGTATTAATATGCTTATTAGTTTTTTCCTTTACCTATAATGAAAGAATTTCTAAGAAAAGCAATATAACAAAGGAGTAGCTAAAGGAGGCCAGCTATTTGTCTCCCAGAAGGCTCCCAGTGAATCCTGGTCACCTTCTTCTGACCTTTTATTGATCCTCATCCTCACAGATTCAGAGCCCTAATTTGCCAGCAAACAAAGATTGTGAATATGAAAGCACTAATTTACATAAGAAATATATCTTTCACTTCATCACTCTACCCAATAGATGGAATATTTATCTAGGAAAGCCAAGTTATAATTTGAAGCTTGAAATGCTGGCATGGAATCAGGTTTTAGGGACTTACGTACTTTGGCTATTTTAAGCTCAACACATTAAAATGGACTGGTGGGTCAATCTCCACAACAAGGTTGGCCATGTCAGTGAGTCTGTAAGACTCTAAGATCATTGATCCAGACTCACAGTCCCCTGGGAGATGCTTGGAATGGCAATACCAATATTTACCTCGGTACTTTGTCTATTTCCTTTGATGAACAAGTAATGTTCTGATTGTCTTGGATTGTGTAATTTGGTATTTTTCTGCTTTACTGCATTAGGTCATTAACTCTCAAAGGTAATTTTCTTCACTTTATATCCCACCTTTTCAAGCTCTTGGAAGGGTGAGGGTTGGATTAGAGAACACCTCAAGGTGTCCCTATTACAATAGTACTGGTGTTTCAAAACTGTTCTTGCTAAAATCTCCAGTAACCTCCTCATTAATAGGATTCCTCGGTTTTAAAATGCCACAGATCAAAATAAGCATCATCAATTTAGTAATATCCTTTCAGAAAAAAAAGAAACACCACTAGGAAAAATATACTTGCAGATTATAACAATCATTCAGAATTAACACTAAAATGTAAACTTGTCTTAGATTGGGAGAAATACGGGCCAATGAATCTTTAATTTTTAACTGATTGATTTCTCCATGGCATTTTGTAGGCTAAAGTTTTATTTAACTTTTAGGATCATCCTCTCTTCTGATCTTTTATCTTCCCACTGCCTGTTCCTTGTCACTCTTCATGCTTCTTGTGAGTTCTAATTATCCACCCTCCTCTTTAAATGCTGAACTTTTCCACGTTTCTTTTCTTTTCTCTTCTAACATGATTTATTCTCCTTGAGAAATACCTCCTCACCCAAAAATTTAACAGCCAACTTATAAGCTGATGACTTCCAAGATGATATTCTTACCTCAGAACTCTTCCCAATAGGACCATATTTACAATTCGCTACCGAACATGTGTGTGAAGACAAGTAGGGTTATGTAAGGAAGAGCCTCAGAGGTTCATCCAGGATAACGTAACAAAAGTTTAGTTGTACCTACGGGCTCCCACTACCTCCACAACCTTCATTTAAACCCAAATTCCCATGGGACTGGGACAAGGTTTCCAGAACTGGGAACTGATATTTTACAGCATACCCTAAAACAGCTGACAGCTAAGCTCTGACTACTTGACCCCTGCCACCAAAATGTTTATTTCCTCCGGTAAAGGTTGCTTTCAGGTTTTCAAAAATAAAAAGGGAGAGCCTAAGAGGGGACGGTCCTTCTACTGGAGCCCAGGTTTCTGTATATTCAGCTACATTCCAGCCCAAACATACCTTTCTGCAGAAGATCAGGAGAAAGAGTGTCAGTGCACCCACTTCTGTATATGAGCTTGAGCTTATAGCAGATGATGGTTGCTGGTCTTCACCTAAGCCTACTGCACAACAACATGCTCCTTATTAGGCTATATGCCCCTCAACACACCTCAACTCCAACAAAAAATCATTCTTTATTCTGTTTTCTCTCTCTCTTTTACTGGACCACTTTTCACCCAGATGTTGACATACCAATTACCATAACTTCTCCTGCTTTCCCATCCCTATCTTCTCATTGGTCACTAAACTGAATACAAACTTGTCAAAGATTGTTAACATTTTTCCTCTTCTCCACACCTCCATTATCTGTATCTTAATTAAGACCCTCAAATCATCTCTCATTATTTCATTATGAGCGAACCTGGTTTCGTGTCTTAATCTTATCAAATCCACCCTCCATTTTGATACCAGAATCACCTTGCTAAAGTTCAAATCTTATTCAGATATCTTACTGCGTAGAGACTCTCAATGACTCCCTATTGCTGACATAAGAAAATCTAAAGTTCTTTATCAAGGCATGCAGAGCCTGTCCTTAAATAGCATCTGCCCACCTGTCTTGCTATTCATCCCCAGTAATCCTGCATTCCAGCCAGACCGGTCTACTTGAAGCTTCCTAAGCATACACTGTTTCAAACTTCAATGCTCCTCTTCTCTTTGCCAGATATGTCATTCTCCCTCATATGCCAAATCACACATCAAATCCATTTTCATTCAATGTGCTGAAGCCACTGCTGAGGAAAACACAGCTGAGATATGGCAAACACACACACACAAAGCAAAGCTGAGAGGCTAGGCAAAGAAAGAAATTCTGGAAGAAATCTATTGAACCTCTGAACCAATTAATACCTGGATGTACCAGTAGACTTGCTAGGTATGCAAGACATCTTTGTATCTTTAAGATATTTTGAATTGCATTCCTTTCAGTTGTAACAAAGAGTTCTGACTGATATAAAGTCTTTATAGAAATAATGTGCATGGTGGAATGGAAATAAGTTGATTGTTAATCAAGAGTTATGTATAATGATAAAAAATGAGTAAAACTTGTAAATCATGTAACTGCTGGAATCATGAAATTGCAATTACCACAACAAATAAAAATAGTATAATTTGTTGGGGGTGTTTTTTAAGGGTACATCTTATATCTCTTTTGACTTTTACTAATGTTACTTTTTTAATTTTCAAGAGAAACAAATGATAAAATGTCCCCAGAGAACTAGAAAGATGTTAGTAAAGAAATAATTGATGTTTCAACAGTTAGTGCTCACATTCTCAGCATGAGAGTCCAGTTTGCATTAGGTAGATAAGCAAAGAGGATAACGATCTTTAACTGCTGCTCTTCTTCCCCCTCAGGAAAACCCAGTAGAATTCAGAGATTGTTGATCTCACTAAATAAAGTCCAGGAATTCTACCAAGCTAGGAGATCATTGATCTCTTCTTCAACCCTGAGATAGGGGTAATTTAGATTGATGCCTCCACTGGTTACTGGCCAAACATATTGTCCAATGCAAACATGCTTCCCCAAAGAACAAAGTCAAATGGAATGGTTTTGTTAGAAAAGGCTGATCAGAATTATATCTGGCCATTGCTTTTGGGTTGTATTCCATTGCCCTTGATGAAATTACAAATCCCAACAGCCCCTTTGTTCACAGATTTTTTCTTACTTAGGAAGAATCCCAGGTCATTTGCCAAGGTGGAAAATTCTGTAGATTATAGAAGGTGTATCATGGGAAAATGAAGCAATCCAAACAAGTGAAGGCGTGACATACACTATCTCTGAGGCATCCCATCCTATGAGAAATTTCAGTAGGAGTGAAAAGGTGCAGGCATGCCACACCTCATGGGCTTAGATTTAAGAACCTATAGAATGCTAACTCACCTGAATTAATCACGAGTGGAAATCTTGGTCTGCTAGCACTTGCTACTATGCTTTGCCAGGCATGCTAGGTTATTACGAACCAAGGCATAAAGAATGAGCTTTGAATGGTATCTTCTTTTGAGTCTCAAATCCAATCCATCTAGAAGCAAAAAGGCAGATCTAAGACATCTCAGAATCCCTCATACCTCTTCAACTCTATTATTCTGCTATTCCTCAATGGTTCAGGAGAAGCTCCTATGTAAACAAAAATTGAGAGATGGTTTGAAATGTGGAGTATGGAAAAATCATGAGGAAAAGGTGAAGAATGTAAAAGAACCATTTGCCAAGAATCTTGAATGTGAGTCATCTTTGTTGGTCAGACTCTTACACCCGTCCCATCACACAGATAACTCTGGTGATTCTGAATACCTCACCATGCACCCATGCCATGTCATTTTATGTCTCCAGCTACAACTTTGTTCATGCTGAGAGCTTGCCCTGGAAAGCTCTTTCCACCTCTTTTCATCTAGCTAGCTTTTATTCATCCTTCTGACTCAGTCTCATACCTCAGTCTCTGGGTTGAGCTAAGAGTGTTTCTTCCATAATCCTGTAAACCAAAGGATGCCAAGACTTAGTGGAAACAACAAGTACCTATTACAGATGGAGACTCCTCCTGCTTCAGTGGTTAAAAATGCAGATTATTTACCTGCATATTTTAAAAAGTTTCAGATGATTCTTAGCACAGTTTGAGATAAATGGATCTTTAAAAAGAGACTTTGAGGAATTAATAAATAAGGCCTCCCAATATTTCTTAGATAATTCATTTTTGGTATATTTACTTCATTTCCTTTTGCTTATTTTTTCATCCCTTTTTAATGAACTGATTGATTGCAATGTTATACAGTGAGCTCCTGCAATTTATTTCTGATTAATATTTACCTTTGAATTAATATTTACTTTGCTTAAGAATAAAGGGGAAAGAATGGGGTGTGGCCCATAATGGGCTCTGAGTGTATAGCCTGCACTTAACTTTTCTTCCCAAATACCCTCTCACCAAATCTATTTTCTTTATCCTAGGTTAATTTTTTCTCTCTGTAGATAAATCCCTCCTTTACACCATTTTCCTTAGAGGTAGCCCTAGGTTAGAAGTTTAAGTCATATACCAGGGTTTTCAAACTCAAATGGTTACAGAGACAAAGTAGAAGATATAAGTGAGATGGGCCAAGTGTAAGACAAGAGGGAGTGGTGGGGTCTATGGTGAACTGCAGTGTGCATGCTCCATTGTAAAGGAATAGCAGTTACTCAATTAGAATGATTATTGTCAGGTTGTTTTGGGAGCCCACTTTGGCCTGATTAATTTTTTCATCAGAATCTAAAAATATAAATTTTCCAAAGTGAAACTACTATATGCTTAAAATACCATGCAGGCCAAACAAAATGTATCTGCAGACTCTCAGGTTTGAATGTGTATATAGAAAATATAAATGGCTTATTGGCTTGCCATTTTATGTTGACATCCTGAGTGTTTACATAGACCAACCCCATGTCTGCATCCTCCATGTCTTGCTCTCCATGCTCTAATCAAATGATTGCTGGGAAGGCCTTTGAGCACGAAATCCTTCTAGACACTGATGTGGCATGCATAGGTTTGCTCTCAGCTCCCTCTCTCATCTCATCTAGAGCACATTATTTAAAGAGTGTGTTTCCAGGATACAAGCCCCTCTCAATTGGAGGTGGAGTGGACATCACCATCCCAGTCTCCTCAGGATGGGCGGAAGAGCAATGGACTAGAGTGGACTTACTGGTATTCTACTATAGACATATTGTGACTCAAGCAATGGAAAAAATTACAACACTGATGTGGAGCCAGTGGCCACTGGAGGCTCTGGGGGCAGGGAGAGGGAAAAGCAGTTGTAATACAGGGGTTTTTTCGGAACTTGGGAATTGTCCTGAGTGACATTGCAGCGACAGATATAGGCCATTTTATATCATCACATATATAACTGTGTATATATGTGAACTGTGTGGGAGAGAGTGTGGTCTACAATGTGAATTATGGTCCATGCTTAATGGCAAAATGGCAAAAAATCCCGGGATGTGTTTATCAATTACAATTAATGTGCCACACTAATGAAAGATGTTTTTGTGGGAGGTTGTGGGAGGTATGGGAGGTGGGGCATATGGGAATCATATTTTTTGTGTAACATTTATGTAATCTAAGTATCTTTTTAAAAAAATAATAAAGAGTATGTTTCATAAATTATGGTTTGAGGTTGTGACAATTTCCTTGTATCATTGAAAATGGCATATTTTCTCCATCATTATTTTATTTCATTTTCTGGAATTTTGAGAAACAGTAAAATAATAATGTCTTTTCTTTGCCATTTTTATCTGGAAGCCCTTCTTTCTCTAATTCTTCTTTTTGAAACTCTTTCCTACCCTTGCTTTTGTAAAATTATCCTCTCTTTGTCCGGACCAGCTACAAAATTTTCAGGGCGCAAGGCAAAATTAAAATGCAGGTCTACTTGTTCAAAAATTATTATGAATTACAAGGTGGTGGCAACAGAGCATTAAAGCAAACGTGGGAACCTTCTGAGCACAGAGCCCTGTGCGACTACACAGGTTGCATGCCCACGGAGCTTACTCTGCTCCTGGTTCTTGTGTCTCTGAACTCTCTTTTAGAAGTCTTCTCTAGCTGCTCTTTCTCCTCATATAAACTGACATTTCCTTAGTTATGTCCTCAATCTATTTCTCACCTCTCACTACATATCCCTGGCAACCTCATGCAAATTCATAGCTTTTACTCTCACCTATACAGGGACAAACCTATATTATTATTTGTGAACTTACTCCTGCTAAACTGTGAATCCCTTGAGTGGACTATTATACAAGGTCATCATTCCAGCATATTTTCCTAGTCTCCTGCATTCTTTTGACTCCCTCCTCCTAATCATCATCCAGCTTCTACCAAACTCGGTACCCCACATCAGGAGGTGGCAAGCTATGACCTGCAGGTCAAACCTGGCTCACCAACTGCTTTTGTAAGTAAAATTTCATTGGAACACAATCACATTCAGTGTCCTTCCCTTTTTTCAAGTATCAACCCCTTGACCCTAGTATCTGCCTGCTTTTATTTACTTCCAAGTCCCTTCAGGTAATTGCCTTTTATTTATTCTTCAGTATTTATACCCATCAATTATCCAAAAGTTGGTACACTATGAGCTACTAAGGTATTACCAGAAGCAGAACTTCCCAGGCCAAGCATACTGGGATTATCTTTGACTCCTTTCAAGAATCTTACCACATCTCACCATTTTCACCCTAGTCCAAGACACCTTCATCTCTCACTTGAATTGTTGTGATACTTCTAAGCGGTGCCCAGCTTCTAGCCTTATTCTCCTATTGTCTATTCTTATTACAGAAGCCAGAGTGATCCTATTATAACATGTCAGCCCATGTAACTTATCAGCTCATAATATTCCAGTGGTTTCCTGTCTCAGAGTGAGAGCCAACATCCCTATGATAGCCTGCAAAGCTACACACAATCTGGTTCCCAAGAGTATCTACGGCCGCCCTTCTGCCACTTTCCCCACATTTACATCATCCCAGCCACACTGGCCTCATGACTCTTTCTCAAACACCCTGGCACACTCCTCACTCAGAGACTTCGTACTACCTCTTCCCTCTGCATGAAATGTCTGTTCCCCAGATAATAGCTTGACTCACTCCCATATCCCCTTCAAATATTTGATTAGCATCATTTTCCCAGTGAGGTCTTCTCTGACCATCCTATTTTGTCTCATCTCTTCAGTCCCACATTCCCCAACCTTGTTGACTAATTTTATTTTTCTCCATAGCACTTATCATCTATTCTATTTATTTTTTTGTATTGTACCTCTACCAATAGAACATAAACTCCATGTAAGTAGATATTTTGTTTTATTCATTGACATATCCCAAGTGCCTAGATCAGTGTGTGATATAGGAGGTAGTGATAGATAGTTATGGATAAATTACATAAATAGAGAGGCTACATCTTAATTATCTTGGCATGATCTTCAGTATCTATAACAGTACCAGAACATAGTATTCAACTATAAAATACTCTAGAGTTTGTTAGTGAATGAACAAATGAATGGGTATTCCAATGATCTGTCTTCATTCATGAATTCTACAATTTTTCTAATTTTCTTATACTCATGCACTACATCAAAAACTTTCTTTCCAAATAACCTTAGAAATCTCTTGTTTAAACAATCATGCCCTTATTATATCTGCCATTCTCTGAAGGACTCATATGTATCAGTCAGTAATTGGGCAGCTGCCTCATCACAGGAATGGACTGTGAACTTCATACATTTTATATGAGCCAATGTCCTTCAGTTTCTATGTTTCTCTGATAACCTTAATTGTGCCTTATCTGGAGTGAAATTACATAAAGATCAAATGACTGATCAAAAGACGAATGCCTGAAACTCTAGCAGACCCTGCTTGACGGAGGTATTGACCAACATTGTTCAATTAAAGCAAAGGTCCCTGCTTATGTATGGTGAAAGAAACTCAAGTTTGGAATTGGATAGATTTGAGTTGGAATCCTGGCTCTGCCCAATCCAAGGCCAGGAATTTGACCTTGGGCTACCTACCCATTAAGCATATTTATCATTTGTAAAACATGAATAATATATTACCTATTGACTACACTTGTAAGAATTGCATAGAATAACATGTATAACATGCCTGATCTACAACTGATTTCCTTCTCTCCCCCCAAAAGTTATTTCATTTCTTTTCTTCTTCAAATCACTTTTTGTTGTACTTATTTGTGTTTTTTTGTTTTGTTTTGTTTTCTTTTTCATTCCTGCTTTTGGGTATAAGCTCAGCATTAAAGACTAAATCCAAAGCTTCAAAGCCTATATTAAGAAAAACAACCCTCAGAGAACTTAAAGAAAGCTTGAGTTGAGTACTCATTACTTCAGCAGACTAGTAACACCTGCAAAGATCCAGTAAGTCAACATTTAACAGTCTCAGAGATGCAGAAAGAAATGCTTTCAAGTCATTTGTATTTACCCAGTAGGCTGCTGATAATGGAAGCAGCAGGTTCTACCTTCATATTTCTAAAAGTTTAGCAACTACTTTTCATAAAAGAAACATGAAAAAAAAAAAAAACCAACATTATTTTTAGACAGCTTCGTTAGGGGAAAAACAGAACAAGCAGCATATCTAAGAAGTTAATTTCCCTCAAGAGAAGGGTTTCTAGGTAGCTAGGTGGTGTAAATATTTGCTGAATAAATGAATGAATAAATAAGTGTATGAATTAGGTATTTAATGTTGTCTCTGATGCTGATGAGTGTCTCCGTGGTTTTGGTTTTTCAACAGTCACTTAGCAGGGAAAGGAGGAATAGAGAACCAGCCCTTTGAGCTGCTCAGGGTGTGACTAATTTCCTAAACTTGGCACTCAACCCAAGACTAGGTCACTGTTTTGCTATCTGTTTCCATAGTAATAATGGGTATGGCCACAATAGCTGAAGACTAATGTTGACATTTCCCCCAATTTCTCTGGTTGACTTTTTCCTCCTAATTTCAAAATTACTGAAAAGCCACTCTTCTCTTTTCTTCTTATCATTCTGACATATGATTGTTTGCACAGTTTTATATTCTGCTAATATAAATTATAATTTATATTAGAGAATGTAATTAATGATTTCCACAATTAATGAGAGAGTGTATTAATATATGTGAAAAGGAAGAATCCCAGAATTCATATCCTTTATAAAAACCATGTATTTCAACTTCTTTTCTTTGAGATTAGCACAAAGATTATTGATTTAAAGATTATTTATTTTAAAAACTAAGACAAGCTGAATGGGAATTTTTTCATTCAAATTCTAGTCAGTGATAACTTATGATAGTGAATTGAAATTTCGTTCCATAAGTCTTGATGTCTTTTTCCAAGTAGACTTCAATTCATATAATTTCATAGACTTTACACTTAAGAAGACCAATATTAAAGCAAATACAAGACATCTGCAATACTATTCAGTAAAATTCAAGTTATCTAATAGTTTTTCTGAAGGATTTAGTTACTAAAGTTCCACGAAAGATATTAACTTGTAGTTCTACTGGCAAGACATTTTCAATACTGACTCCAAGAAAGGAGCAATCAGGAGACACTGATATTTTTTCCTCAAGTCCCTGGTGTTAATTTCCAATCTTCAGTTTCCTGATTTACAATTATTGGTAACAATGTAACTCACCTCATGGATTGTTGCTAGAATTAAATGCTACATGTAAACTGATTGGAACAATGTTAGCTATTATTATTTTTTATCATTAGTAAACCAAACGATGTTATTTTCATTCTGAATATATTTCTCTATTCCATGGAGAAAAAGCAGTTCATTGTACTTTCTGCCTCCAACCCCCAATGCCAATGCATGACCACATTAATTAACCTGAATGTCATATTTTTTGGTTCAGTGGAAGTTAGCTGCTTGACTAGAGTTGAAACAAAAAGGGATAGAAAAGAAGAGGATAATATCAGTGGAAGGAATAAAGCAATATAACAAGGTTCTAAATTTAATGCTATTATATTGTAAGCTCCCAGAGGACAGGGATTGTATCATTCATATGTTTTTTTTACTCACAGCATCTAGAGCAATGTCTCATGTATGGTGAGTGCTCAAAATAATCTGAAAGACAGAATTAATGAATGAATAAGATAAGAAATAAATGAATGAAAGCTGCCAGATGGCCTCAAAGTCCTGCAATATGTTTGTCCAGAGAAACGGTAGAAATTACAGTAAACAAGACTTGGAGGTTATCTATAAATTAAATTCTTCTAGCAGTCATAGCATCTATCAGAAATAGCTACCTGTACATCTCAGACTTATCAAAACAAAATTCACAGAAGAAGAAAGGCTAGATTACATGGCAAATCCTATGCTATGTTATCACTGGAGTCTTAAATATAGTCTTATATTTAAAAATTTTAAAGTCCATAACATTTGAAATAAAACTACCTTTTAATTGAAAAATAAAATGTGTTAACCTAGTATACATTAGTTTTTTAGATATATTTTTCACACAAATGACATTTTCATCTTCAGATCAAAAGTCAATAGAGATGCCTGGAAGTGCTCAGCTTGGGAGTACACAAACTACAGGATGAAATGGCCCAACTTAGGGTCTCGTCTATTTTATGCAATGATATGGAATTGAAAACAAACTTGTTTTTACTTTTTCTAACTAAATTTGTGAGTTTAATAGGTGCTTGCTTGATTTTAGAATATAATGCAAATTTTGCATTAGTAAAAATAAACACGAGAAATCCAAGGTTTTTGTCTCAATTTCAACTTAGATCTGGGTCCTCCCAAAACTTCCTTTGCTGGCTCCTTGCACAGACATGCACTCTTCTCTCGAAGCACTGCTCCAGAGAAGAATTTCTCAAACTTGTTTGATCAGCACTCATTTAACTGAGAAAAAAAAAAACACCAAAAAACAGAAGAAAGAAAAAGAAATGATGCCCCTACTAGCCTCACCAATTCTAATTCTACACTGGATAAAAGAGCTTTGCATTCCGAAGAACTGGGGAGGAACAACAACAATAACAGTAAATATTAAAACTAGTAACATTTGAGCAATTACACAAGAACAAAGCAATCATGAAAAGTGTAGGCTAGGAGAAATTCTACAAAGAAATTAAAAAACTCAATAACAGGGAGCAATCATAAACCTAACATCTTGAAAAAACCCTACTATTATAATGATATCAGAAAATCTTCTCCAAAATGTGGGGAATTCTGACTACCTGAGTGTGCATATATGTATTAGAAGTTCTTACCAAGCATTGCTTGTTAGTGAGGCTTCTTAGTAGATTACTAAGTTAGAACCCTCTTAAATATTAGTAGCATGCTAATTTTCATTTGTGCATATCAAATGAAAAGTAACATTTGTTTGAAAATAAAAATAAATCTCTGTGACATTCCCAAACTTTTTTGACCCTTAAAAACTGAGGAATGGACATTCTGGACTGGCCTGAGGCTTCAGGCTATGCTTTGAGCTCAAACCACTGCTCCGGAGTCTAGTGGCTTAGCTGCTGATAATATTCACTTTGGTGCCACCTTCTGGTGTAAGCTGACATGACATGACAGAAGCTAATGAGCCAAAGTATTCATTCATAAAACAAATTGTTGTGGAGAGCTACTCTGTGACAAACACTGTGGCAGGCACAAAAGCCACAGTTGTGCCAAATCATACTACTGCCTCCATTATCAGGGGAATCGGCTATTGATCAAATAATCACAAGAGAAAGGCCAAGAGAGAAAGCTCCTAGTCTCAGGGATCAGAGCGCTGAGGCTGAAGGCAAAACAAGGGACTAGAGAGAAGAGAAGAGCATGCCGGCAGGTGTCTGGAACAGGAGCCTGGCGCATTTGAGGAAGTGAGGGGGAGTCATGGTGACTGAAACCCAGAAGGCTGGGGAAGGTGGGAACTGAGTGGCAGGAGATGAAGCTAAAGAGATAATAAGAATAGCCAACACTCACATGGCGCCTACTCTGTTTGGACGTTTTAAGGTGTTTACAAATATTAACTCTTTCAATTTTTTTAAAGGATCATGAATAGTCTCATTTTATAGTTGAGGAAACTGAGGCACAGAGAAGTTAAGCAACTTCTTAAGATCATCCAGCTAGTGAGTGGTTCCAGGAATGGAACCTTGATGGTCTTGGTTTGGAGTCCATGCACTTAATCTCTGTCTAATCCTGCCTCGCAGGCAGTGCGATGCCGGGGCCTTCTGGGTCATGTTATCCTCACAACAATGTGTAGTCACTGACATTTTCTATGACATGATCAGTCTTGAGTTTTGAAGAAATCATCCTAGCCACAAGGTGGGGAATTGATGGAAATGGAAGAGCAGGGAGAGTGGTGGATTCTAGATAGAAAACTGTTAAACTCCAAGTAAGGATGTTACTCCTAGTTTGAACTGGGTGGTAGCTGTGGGGAAGGGGAGAAGTAGACAGATATGGAATATGTTTGGAAGGTACAACGAACAGGACCTGAAGATGGATTGAATATTTGAGAGGAGGAGGGAGGGTCAAAAAGAAGAAGGATTCAAAGATGACTTTTGAGTTTCTGGATATAGAACTGGGTGGCCCTTCATAGAAGTAAGGAATTAGAAAATAAGACTCTACCTTCAATTCCTTTAATGTGCCTCCCCAAATCTGAGAACTCTTAGAAACTGAAAACACCTTATTTGTTTCCTTGAAAGCTAAGATAGTGAGGTTAATTAATACTTTAAGTGTAATAAAAGGATAGAGTACCCATCAACTATCCCTTGAAAATCAATCTCTTCCCATATCTGCTATAGCTACTTGGCCCTATTCCATCTCATTTTTTTTTTTTTTTTGCCAGAGTTCCCCAAGTTGAATATGCTAAAAGTGGCAACAGGGCAGAAAGAAATAGTGCAAGTCAAACATTGGCACATAGCACCATGTTGCCTTTCTTGTCAGAACCACTTGAGAGAATGAGAGGCATTCAGTCTAGCCAGAGAGCAAATATTTGATAAGAAGATGTAGGTGGATATATAACATATTGAAAATAATTATTTCCAACAACAGCGAGATAACAATTAAATAAAAGAATTGCATATTCATACAGTGGAATACTATGGAGCAATTATAGATGATGTTTTAGGAAAATATGTAATGAATGGACAAGATAGATTGTTAAGTGAAAAAAGTAGGTGGCAAAACAGTGTGTACAATTCCAATTCCACTTAAAAGATAGATGTATATGCATCTGAAAGAGACTAGAAGACATGTTCCAGAGTGTCAGCAATGGTTATGTCTGGATAGAGGAATTACTGGTGATTTTATTTCTTATTTTTCCTTGCATGTATCATATATAATTATCAGTCATTGATTTTAATCAAAGGGAGAATGTATTTTTTAGAAACTATGAGAAAAGGGTATTTTTAATGGCTATAGTTCTCTAGCATAGTTTCACAGGGCTTTAATTGGTTAATATTTAATTTAATTGTGTTGAACAACTGCAGTGGATCTCATTCTAGAGCCACAATGTTTTCATATTTGAGGTCATTAAAAGTACAGTTATTAAAATTATTCAAAATAGTTTTTAATGACCTGGAATTGGGGTTTAAAACCAAGTTGAAAATTTAGGAAAAAAATTATTGAAGTTTTACATTTAAGATAAAAATTATACAAAAGAAGATGGGAGATATTTGGCTTATAAAAAAAGGTATGGAGATTTTCATTGACCTCAGTTTCAACATATGCCAAGAGTGTGAAAAGTCACAGAATGTTTAAGTCACAATTTTTTAAAGTATCATCTCTAGATCAATGAAGGAAAGAGTCAAACGAACCTTTGCAATTCTCTGCACTGTTTTAAGGACTTTGAAAAACTAGAAAAAGTGACCTGAGTAATGAAGAGTTTAAATGCATGCCGAATGAGATCTGTAGCTTAAGGTGGAAGGGGCCATGGAAGACGTGATAAGTTTTTCAAATATTGGAAGACTTATGATGAAAAAAAGTGGATTCCTTCAGTATAAAGGATAGAATAAAAAAAATCAATGGAAGTTAGCATGGGTGGAAAAGACCATGAAAACTTCCTGAAAACAATAAGCATCTACAAATATGAGTTCTTTTAATGATGATAGTGATGGAGATGGTAGTTCTTTCTGATGCAGGTACACCACATACTATAAACGCCCTAACTTCAATGGAGGAACAGTGGCTCCAACTTTACCACTCTCCATCATTACAGTGAAGGAACATATGGCATTAACATTGCAGCTGCCCATCAATATCCCTTAGCTTCAAAATGACTATGGAGAAGAGGAAGAAAACCTGATTGTATAAACCAAAGAGAGTTAAAGGAAAAGGCAGCCATCAACAGAGGGTAGATGAAGAAGAGAATGGGAAGGAGAGAAGAAATTCTTTCCCTTTGCTTTCTATTTTTACCCTTTCCCATGTAACCTACAGTCTTGTTTTCATGTTTTCAATGATCATCTTATCCTTCTCCCTGAAGAATGGACACAGTGTTGTTCTGAGAATTCCAGAACATGTGGGGCTTTGAGGAGGGGATTTTAGAACTACAGTAATCATAAACTTTGTATAGCAAAAATATCCCAAGATATTGCACAAATGGAGAACAAAATGAAGTCAAAGTAGAGTTTGGAGATATGGATGGAATATGAATTTTTATAATGTGTCATTAAAAGGAACATGGAACACATTCTGTCAAGGTGACCTACTACGCCACACTACTCTCTCCTACACACAGGCCCTTGGTTCCTTTTCAAATATAAAAAATAGTGAATGCATGGCCCATACTTAGTATTGCGCTTCCAATGTTTCCTCTTCTCTTCTTTCCTGAGAACTACCTTGGATACAAGTATTTCTTTGTAGACAAAGTCTGAGCTTGTCCGTGTGAGCTAGAGTTTACCTGTCCTGGTAAACAGGATGGTTGCAACTTTAGTTTGTTAATTTAAACATAATTAAATATAATGAGCAGATAAAAACAAGGAGCTGCAATTGTAGATAAAAATGAATAGGATTGTTGCATCATATATACAAATATAACAGCTATTTTTAAAAGATAGAAATAATTGATTCCTGAGAAGAAGCAAATGTCATTTGGCCAGTATATTATTACTCGCTGATGGACATTAGATGGCCTGCTAAATCCTGGCTTTAATCACAAAAATGGTTTTGTCTTTGATCAATGTGATTATTTTAGATAGGAGGAGAGTGACCTATCTTATAATCCTCATTTGGAAACATTATTTCTGACATTATCTTGAGTTTGGAAGATGAAAGAAATGTTGCAAAATATTAGGTCTTCCAAATTATCTATTCCTTGGCCATATGAATAAGCAGGTATCATTTCTCATGGTCTTTGCCTAATTTATGACTTGCATAAAATTGTTAGGCTGCTCCATACTGCTGACCTGCTGAAGTTCTTCTCTAAGGGGAAAGAAAGCAATTATTTATTTTTCCCCAGGGGGAAAAAAAAAACAAAGCTTAAAATTTGCAAACGATGGCTCTGGTCTAAAGCAGTTTTACTTGTAGAGGGAATAATTTGTAACAACTTTAAAATGGATTGCAATGGCATCATTGTGTGAAGTAGTTTGGTGATATTCTTCATTACTTATTTGTAGTTACTAAATTTGTAACATATATTGAAGCATCTTCCCAGTGCATTTATTTTTATTTCATTCTGTAGATGGTAAAAGAGTTGAAAATTAGATGCTCCCCAAAACTTGGAAGTAACTTTGCTCTCCAAGGGCCAAATAATAGGATCAATACATCACAGAGAAGAGAGGAGATGTACATTATCATCCTAGAGAGACAAATGGCTCCCAGGTTATTAAAAAACTGACTGCACCATGACAAGATATATTAACCTGACGAAAGAATGTGACTTTCAGAGGGAAATCACTTAGTCAGTTTACTGAACTGAACCGACAGAATGGTCCCCATCCCCTGAATACTATTGAACTGATTTTGCCTAAGTCAAGAGGGTGAGAAATCTGGAAATGGCCACTGAAAACACTTTTATGCAAGATGTGACCTCTTCCTAATCCAAACTCAGCAAATGTCCTGGGGTGGGACATGACTCCCAGGGATAAGCCTACTTGGCACTGAGGGATACCAATTGATAACACATTTAGAAAAAGACCTTGACAAAAAGGGGGGAAAATTAAATACAAAAGAGGTTTTTGGCTAAGAGATTTCAAAGTGAGTCAGAGATCATTCCAGAGGTTACACTCATGCATGTCTCAGGCGAATCTCACTGACTGCCACAATAAACAAAGCTCAAACAGGGGTGCTCCTGAGGTCTCTAGAGACATCTGGACACTATACGCAGGGCACACGACCCCATGAAATCAGCACCCCGTTGGTGAATCTTACCTTCGAATATATGATAACCTATTTCCCCACTATAACAGAGTTAGGCTCATTTTTAATTTCCCTACACATGATTCCTCTACCCTTTTCATTCAAACCTATAATTAGCACTAGACTTAAAGCTTTGGTCTATTTATGTGCCAGTTGAGCCCTGAATCTCAGCAGAGTTGCAGCCAACACCTACTTTCCAGTTCATCAGACTTGCTCAAGACAACTAACAAAATGATGATGATGGACAACTCCCATACCAAAAAGCAAAGAATATCTACAACTGCAAGAAAAATAGTTCCTTCAAACTGCTCCATAAGATCTAAACCCCCTCTCAATCTAAAGCAGAGCAGGTATTACCATCCCCAAATCCTCATGATTGAAGAGTGAACAAACTTAAGGGTGGGATGCAAACATGGACCAGAGTAGACTTATTATTATTGTAGTAATAGAAGAACTTGTAACATAGATATAAAAATAGTGGTTACCAGAAGTTCTGAGGGGAGGGGAAGGGAAGAATAGGTGGAACATAGAGCACTTTTAGGGCATTGGAATTGTTCTGTATGATATTGCAATAATGGATACAAGCCATAACACATCTTGTCAAAACCTATAAAATTGTGTGGTGAAAAGTGTAAATCATAATGTTAACTATAGACTATGCTTAGTAGCAACGCTTCAGTATTGGTTCATCAGTTGTAACAAATGTACCACACTAATGAAAGATGGCATTAATATGGGAAAATGTGAGAATGGGAGGAGGTAGGGTATGTGGGAATCCCCTATATTTTTGATGTAACATTTTTTGTAATCTAAAACTTCTTTAAAAATAGAGTTAGAAAAAGAACATACCATTAAAACTATCATTCAGGGATCAGGGAGTTGCTACTACTGCAACTGGTTCTCAGAGCAGAAGACTGGGTGCTGGGATACTGTAGTCCCATGATCTTGCTTGCTAGCAGAAAACAGGCAAAACATCAATAACATTAGAGAATAAAAGTCATCTCTGCCTATCATTTCTCTCAAAGATCTATTCTGGGTGTGATACCCTTTGATTATATTGGATTTAGTTGAGGGGCCCTTGATTAACTTACCTGTTTAGATTAAGGCTTTGATTCAACCATGTCAGAAAAGCATGACTCAGGTTGAGTCCCTGCGCCTTTAGTGGGCCCATATAAATTGACACTTACTCAAGAAGACACGCAAGAAGAGAGCTTTGTTATGTTTGATCCTGGGGCCCTGGGGAGAGGTGAGCCATTCGCTGATAGCCTACAGCTAAGAAAGTCGAGACTGATATAAGAAGCCCTGAGACTGATATCAGAAGCCCGGAGACACAAGTCCTATAGCAGCCAACAGCTGAGATTGGGAAGAAACTGGACCCTTGGAGCTTTAAGAGAAAGAGGAAGCCCAGGAAGGAAAGACCAGGCAGAGATCAGCAACCATCCTGCTTCAACTCGTGGCGACTAACTTTGGTGAGAAAGCAACATTGAGTTGGACTCTTTAGGGCCTTGTAACTGTAAGCTTTTACCCCCAAAAAAATACCCTTTATAAAAGCCAACAGATTTCCGGTACTTTGCATGAGCACCCCTTTGACAGACTAATGCAGCACCTCACTGGAGGGACTTACTTCACCTCCAGAATCCTAGTTATATGGGCAAATGAGATCTGTAATTTTTACTTTTCTTACTTCTGCAATGCAGGGATCCCCACAAGAAGGCTAGAATGGAAGCTCAAAGCCAAGCAATCATGTCTGCCATAGTCACCAAGTGTGCTCGGAGGTATTAGTAGCTCTTACATTCTGGTCATAAAGATGAATGCATGAAATTAACAAACTGATTTCTTTAAACATTTGTATAAAAAACTAACTCTCTCTGTTTGGACTCCATGTTTACAAGGCAACCTTCTGATTATAATTTTACTTCCTGTATCTGTTGGGAGAGAAGGCATTGGCCAGAGGATTCTAGGCTTCTTGGGACTTACATTTTACATTTTAATTGCCATATTTTCTCAGTGCTGGGCTGCTGATTATAGCATGCAATACTTATTAAAAAGGACTCCGGAGGAGAACAAAATACCACCACATTAAACCCCATTGTAAGAAACAGCTTCAATGTCAAAAATGTTGAAATGTTAAAAAAAAAAAAAAAAAGTTGGAATTTAGGATCTAGAAAATACAGTAAATAAATTGACATCCTGATTTTATAACTTATTCTCTAAAGTTAACTAAATCATTTTCTGAGAACTGCTCCATTTCTAGAGTGTTTCTATCTTCTGGTTTCTGAGCATACACAGCTGAAGGCGAGACTCTGGACTGTGGTACTTTGACCAGGGCAATCGAATCCTGTGTGGACCCCTCCTGAGGGCCAGCTGATCTTGAGTGGATGGCCTCTCTCTGTGGCTTTGTGTCCATATCACATAGTTCAGTCAAATCTATAATACATTTTTAGTTGATGTCCACTTACCAAATTTTTGTGACGGCAACAAGGCAGGTCAAATCCAGATCTTTTCTACCTTAAATAAATAGAAATAACGCAATCTCAGAGGCAGAAGTTTCTCTGCCTCTGAGGCAACACTAATCTTATCTTGATATTTTACTGTTTCACACATATCTAAAGTAATGATTATCAATGGTATATGAGGTGTCATTTAAAAAAAAAATCAAGTAAGATAAGTGATCAGAAGTTCACTTATCTTTACCTCCACCACAATCTTTAGTGATTTGCAAAGAAGCCAGAATTGCAAGTTTGAAAGTTCATGTAAAAACAAAATATCAAACGAATAGTCCATATGCAGGGTTAACAATTGAGGAAATAAAATAGAGGTGACGCCACAGCTATTATTATATGTGCATGTTTACACATTCTTTGACTTAAATAAGTGAGACGCTGTGGGTTCAAATCCCGATTTTGCTACTCCCCATTCATCTGACCTTAGGCAAGTTATTAATGTCACCAAATCTGTTCCTTCACCATAAAATGGAGATAATAATATCTCTCTCATAGGGTTGTTGTAAAGATGAAAATGAAGCAATATAGGTAAAATGCTTAGCACAGAGCTTGTCAATAAGATACATTTAATATAGAGTAGTTATTGCTATAATTATTAATAAACACATACTTGTTTAGGAAGGAGACTAGCACACAGCAGAAACATGAGTAACTAGGGGAATATCATTCAGAGGGGTAAAATATGTAACCAAGTGGAAGCAGTTTTGAATGAACTCTACCATGGCTGTGTTTGTGAGTTTAATAAAGAATTCTTTTAAGTGCCCTGAGATGGCTTTGTCTGCAGTCAAGAGAAAGTTTTTCCAGGCAAGGAGGGATGATGTGGACTCCTGAGTGACAAGCATATATTGTTAGGGAGCTTGAAGTAAAGTACCTCATATACCATTAATGATTATAACATTTTCCGTGAATCAGCCATCAGGAGGTCCCAAGGTGCCCTGATCCTATTTGAACCTGTCTGGCAGAAACCCAGGGATTTCCACTGCTATCTTCATTATGGCTTCCAGTCTCAAACCAGGTTTGCAAATACCACTTACCTTGAGGAAAGTATCCCAATCTTATTTACATATTTTATATGGTTTTTCCTCAAATTCTGACACTAACTGCAAAGTCATCATCTTTGTAGACACTTTTTAAACACAAATCCATTAAAGTGTTTAAAAATTCCTGTAAATGATCCATATTAAAGAACTGCAGTCACTGCTGAATAAAAATAGCAAAACAACCAGTGTCGGGGCTTAGCAGACTTGTGTGAAAGAGGATCAATCTCTCAGACTCATCCATTCTCCCTCATCCTTCTGTTGAGTGCTGACTGCCACCTGTGCTTGGTTAGCTTCAGGTGGAGGAAAGCATCAGGCTGGCCCTGAGCACGAGGGAAGGCCACCCTTCTCTGATGACTCAGACTTGGAAGTGCTTTTATGGCCTGCAAGTCTGTGAGGATATTACAATGTCACCTCTTCCCTGTTTCATCTCCGGCCCACAGAAGTCAACACCATTGGAATGACTCTTAATTCTAATTCTTAGCTCTGTCACCTGAGCTCCAGTTTTACATGCCCAGCTGCTTACAAAAATCTCTAACTGGGAGTTCTGCCAGTACTTTAACCACCTCAAAAAAGCAAAACCAAACCACCCTCTGACATAGCTAGTTTTCCTCCATAAAGAATAAATTTTTGAATAATTCATTCTCTTAATTTCACCATTTCTGCCTTAAGCCCCACCATTTCTCCTTCATTTCCATCTCCATTTTTCAACACCCAGCTTAAATATAGTCATGATAGGTGGAATTATGTACCCCCAAAAAAACACATATTCTTAATCTGCATTTTTGTGGGTATGAACCCACTGTAAATAGGACTTCTTGAAGATGTCAGTTTTGGTTAAGATGTGGCCCAAATGAATGAGGAAGAGTCTTAGTCGGATTACTGGAGTCCATTATAAGCAGAAGAAACTCAGATATAGTCAGAGAAAGCCATAAGGAGTCAGAAGCCAGAAGTCAGTGGGAACACAGAAGAGAAAGGAGTGGACACTGTCATGTGGATGGAAAAGCCAAGGCATCCAAGGATTGCCGGCTAGCCAGAAAGCCAAGCAGGAAAAAATTAATTCCCATTATTTAAGAAAACACATTGTGTGTCATTTGCCATAGTAGCCTGCAAAATGAAGATAATCATATTGTTTGATTCTCCAGCATGAAATTCTTTTTCTACTGATATTTCATGGAAGTTGGTACCTTTCTTATATCACATCTAATTTCTGACTTTGAATACATTTATGTAGGGGTTATTATCTCATTGTTTCCAGGGGACTGCAAATTGTTGAGGGACAGTAATGTTTTTCAACCTTTCTTCCTCCTAGCACCTAACAGTCTTTGCACATAGAAGATGATCAATAAAATATTTGCTGCATTGATAATGAGTGTGAAAAAAGGAAATCTAGTCTACCTATATGGAACTAGTGCTCTACCTCCCCTCCACCCCCCATTCCTCTATCCCCGCCAGGGTCGCAGTCCTATCTTCATTATGCTTATTCAGGGTCTCCCTATTTGCACCTCTTCCTCCCACTTCTATTTTGCTTGTTGGAAAATGTACTATTTATGGAGACTAAGGACCTGAGTTGATGAACCCTCAGAAATTTTTTTACCCAATTCCGTAAGATTTCTTCTTATGTTCAATAAAACCCTTCCCTCTTCTCTACAATTTAAGCCTGTCTTTTTTTTCCATGCTCAGTGTAACCGTTGGGGAATTTGATGTAATTATGAATTCCAAAAATATAATTGGATCATGCTTGTAAACTGATCTGTTAATCTGGGCATGATTAGGTTAGGATTAGGGCGTTGAGCCCCACCCCTTGGTGGGTGGGGAATTGAATATTAAAGGCAAGGCAAAGGACAGTTGAGGTAGTCTTTTGGCGAAGCAGTTTTGATGTTGGAAAGAAGGCCCCAGGGGAAGAGAAGCAAGCCGTTCGCCTGATCGTCTGCAGCTGACCTCGTGGAGGAAACAGGAGCTAAGCCCGGAGAGAAACGCAGCCCCGGGAAGAGAGGAACCCCAGAAGCCTGAACCCTGGCAAATGCCGGCAGCTGTCTTGCTCTAACACATGGCAATAGACTGTGGTGAGAGAAGAAACTTAATGCTTTATGGCCTGGTATCTGTGGACTTATACCCCAAATAAATACCCTTTATAAAGACCAACCCATTTTTGGTATTTTACATTAGCACCCCTTTGGCTGACTAATACACTCAGTGAGGTGGAGAAATAGTTCAAACTTTGAAAACAATCATCTTTTTGTGAAGAAAGAAACTTGGAACCATTCAGAACAAGCTCAATAATAATAAAGGGCATAGTACAAGGTCATATGGTAATGAGATATCCAATGCACCCTCAGTCTCGGGAATCCCCATCCCAACAGTTCATCCCAAAGTTACCATGCAGAGAGAACCATGCCAGGCTCCAGGACAAGCCTGATGAGATCCCAGAGGCATACGCTTATGGTTAGAGAAGGGACTGAGGTACCACCAGGAGAGAAAAATCCACGAGGGAGGAGAGAAACATTTATCATAATGGTGCTCAGTTTTCCTCCTAGCTACAGGATGTTAATTTCAGTTTAGGACTACAGAAATTATTTAGTTCAAGTTCACAGTTCAGCAGTCTGCCCAAGTTTTCAATGTTTTTTCTGACATGTAGTTAATGATATTTATTGAGCACTATGAGGCACTATTAAAACACTTTATTTATCATAGCTCATTTAATCTCTACAACAACCTAAGGAAGTAGGTATTATTATTCACAGTTTACAGATGAGGAAGCTGAGCCATGGGGAAGTTAAGTAAATTGCCCAAGTTTCACAGCTATTAAGGGCAGAGCTTGATTCAAATTTAGGAAGTCTAGCCCACACTCTGAGCTTCTACCGCTGCTCCAAAGGGCCGTATAAGTCTGATCATGTTTGCAGCTTGGGAATTTGTGCCTCAGCAACTGGCTGTTGCTTTATGGTTTTCCCAGCCCCTAAATGAAAGGAAATAGCAAAAGCAATATTTCCGGAAAGGCCAGGGATGTATTTAGCCCTTTGTGATCTCATGGGGAAAGTTAATTGCTGCAAGAACAAGAGAGTCTGCAAGCAGATGCTTGTGTAGTTAAGTGACATAGACTCCTTCTTCCTTTGCCTGAAACTTAATTACAATTTATTTTCTGAGTGGTCATGTTGTTTCTGACACATCACATTTTCTGAAACTAACAGGGACTGGGAAAGAGGGAAGGGAGAGATATTTGGAGGCATGGAGGTGAATTGAGAATGGGAAGTGAATCTTTCTCATCTCGGACTCAGGAGATAGTTGTTCTTCATAAAACACTGCAACTTTTATCTTTTATTTTTGATCTGATAATGCTAAATCCATGAATCTATAGGGGAATCACAACTGTTGGGTACTGAGAAAAACCCTGGATTCAAGTAAATGCAAGAGAGAGAAAGAGAAAACTATTTATCACAGACTCCTGAGCTAAATAAATGCTTATTGTTGCATGTTAACTTACAATGGTTGCTTGTTACTCAGCATTATTGTGTCAATAGAAAATTGACAAACCTCCCAAATAAACTACTTGTACTCAAATCCTCATCTTAGAGTCAGCTTCTGGAGGAACCCAAACCAAGACAATATGTAAGTACATTTTAAGTTACATCATCTAATATACGTTGTTAGATATTCACCTTTCTTTCCCATCCAGTACTTGGATATGCACTCAGTAGTTTAGAGTTCACATTTCATTCTCTTTGTCCAAGAACCTTGGGCCGAAGAATGGAAACCTGGCAGTCTGCAGAGCCCCAATGATGAAGGTAAGCGATACAGAGATTTAACACAGAATTTTTTCTTGGTTTCCCACATCCTCTTGGGTTTAGAAGAAAGGCATAGAATATTCCTCATTAGAGAGGCATCTTGTCAATAGAACCTGCTCTCCTTCTCCAGCTGGAATGAGTGACACTGGTGTTTGAACAAGAGCAGATGTTCTTCTCTTTCTCATTAAAGTGTAAAAGGAAGAACTGGATCAACTGACATCTTGTTTGTATCAAACAGATCAGTGATGTTGGTGCACAGGACCCCCATGGTTAAAATAGATCTCTTAACAGACAGGCAAGCAAGGGGATCTTTCTCTAGAGGCATTCTGCTTTCATACAGGTGTGTCATCTCTGAAAATCAGCTAGAGAAGCCCATCTGAGCCTGTCAGTAGAAGAGCTGAAATGGTCGGGAGGAAATTACTGCTTAGCCTTATTTTCAGGGTCACCACAGGATAACAGCTGCTTTAAGGATGGTAAAAATCCAGACCATTCATCACTGCAAACATTTAGATGAGGACAGATACCCATTTCAACTTGATTTTCCCAGGCCCTAGCACAGTATCTGGCATATGGTATACATTTCATAAATATTTGAATACATGAATAAATGTTGTTTGACTCCTTCCTAGATCCAAAAAGGTTTTCAGGAAAAACCACCTTATTTTAAAAATGGTGTATTTTGCTATTATTAGAAGTCCCTGCTCTTGTAGTAACCCTGCCTTGGCCACTTATAAGCAGAATAACTTAATCTCTCTGTGACTTAATTTCCTCTTCTAAAAATTGGAGATAATAACACTAACTCATAGGGTTGTTACTGGATACATTGCAATTAATGTAGGTCAAATGCTTAGAACAGTGCCTGGCAGTTGTTAAGTGTTAGTATTATCTAGTAGGAGTAGTAATAGTAAAAGTAGTAGTAGTAAGACAATCTGCACTATCCAAAGATTTATTATGAAGTTCCATTAAAATGTGAGTGTTAGAGGACAATTTAACAGCTTCACTACAGCTTTCTCATGTTTAACTGAAAATTAGGTCTTAATTATCAGTCTATAGCCCATGTTATAAAATATCTTACTGGAACTTGTTTCCAGCAATATAGCCAAGTAAATAATTAAAATTATTAAGGGATTTGGATCACTTGAAAAATAGTGAACTCTTAGGATTATTTTAAATTTCTAAATTGCAATATTTTTATGTCATCCACTTTTTACTGAACTGTTTTTGGATAGGCTTACTCTTTTCCTAAGTCCTAATTTCAAAGGCACTAATCAGAATTCCTCACCAAGGAGAGTGATTGCCAGTCATTGGGTACATCTGCTTTTTGCTCAGGATCACCTAACCTCTCTGTGCCTGGATGGGTGGTTTCCTGCCTGTGTTTGGTTTGAACCTGCTCCAGGGCTTGTGGTTTGTGGCTAGGCTCATACTATATGTTATCATCCTACTGTATATTTAATGATGGTGTTGATTTTGCAATTGGGCATATGACTCCTGCATTTCTCAGAGGGACTTATGGGAACCTGTGGTGTTCCAATTTGCATGTTCTTTTCTCTTTTCACTCTCATACCCAGCAAGCTCCATCAAGCCTAATCTTAAACTTAAAAAAAAAAATTCCTTCATTTCAAGATAGGAAACATATTTTGAATACTGAAATAAGAGTATAAGGCAGAAAATTCAAACACACTAGAACAATGAGGACAAGATTCCTCTATGAGAACAGAAAAATTTCCATGTCTTACCAAGATAAAGAGCATGTGATTTGTCCTGTGACATGAGCAGAAGGAGAACAGGTTATCATGAATATAAAATTATTAGAGAGTCACGGACGAGACCCCTTTTGTACTTCTGCTTCCTTTCCCATTAGAAAGAATGTCTCCTTCTTCAATTTCTCGCTCTTGTTGGAAGTCCCGCTATTGGGGACATGTTACTCAAGTTTATAGTTCTAGTCTCTATTAAAAGGCTTCTGAGAAGATGTTACTTATTAAGCTGTTACAGGTCATTTACACCTTAACATCAATATCTATGCAAACTTCTTTCTTCTCTCTCTCCCTTTACATCTTGAGAGCTAGATCAAAGGAGGATTTGATGACGAAATGGGGGGTCAGAGATGGAGCCTGAAATCTTCAAAAGCCATTTCATTCACTCCACAAGAATGTGTTGCAAACTCTTTGCCTACCAGGTACCATCCTAGGCACTAGAAGATCAGATTCATACAACGCAGACGTGCCTGAAACTTTGCCCCAAGTTGTCTCAGGAGAGGGGCAGACATGTAATGAAATCTTTTTAACTTTAGCCCTGAAAATTTCTCTGAGCTAAATTCTGTAACTCCTTTAAATGTCAGGTGTTTTTTCCTTCAAAACCCTGAGACCAGTGGGTGGAACAATATTAGTCAAACTTTACCCATAGTCTGCTGTGGTGACATCATCTTGGTAGGGACTCTAGTTTCATGAACCTTTCACAAGAATATTGAACAATGCACAAACCTCTATTCTACTCACTTTTCTCCATTTTTCAGCCCCAGCTTTTTTAGGACCCCCTAAACCTACTTAACAAGGAATCAGAAAGTGACACTATAAACAGAGATATGTAGGTGGACAGGAGCTGGATGACCCAAAGTGAGGTGTTCAAAACAGGAGCACCATGCTCCCACTCAGGTTTTTCTAGCTCCATGTCCTGTCCATTTGCAGACACCTCTACACTCGACTTACTTGGTATTTATTTGGAAATTCTTGGCTGTTTGCACCAAGATTTTGAACTCAAGAAGTAGGGAAAGTGTGTCACAGGATTCCAGATGAGTGTCTATAATTGGTCCAGTGTAATGCTTGTTCCAAGTAGAAGGCTTGTTCACTTTATAAAAAGAATCCGTGTTTTGCATACAGTCAGTTACTTATGGTCTGACCACCCTACATGGACCTCTTCCTCACTGTGCTAAATACAAGAACAAATAGCTACAAAAGTAATTCCCTGCTCAGAGGCTTCATATTGACTTGTAGGCATCTTAGACCTAGGGAATTCCTACCTAGTTCATTTTACAAAGAGAATGTCTGTGATATTAAAGATTTAGAATAATCATTCTGTGGCTGGCAAAAGGGACCATTTTGATAGATATATGAAATGATGATTTAGGTAACAATCCTATATTTGTGTAGCACATTGTTATTTAAAGAGACCTTAGGGAAGCGGCTGTGGCTCAATCAGTAGGGCTCCCGTTTACCATATGGGAGGCCCCGGGTTCGGTTCCCGGGGCCTCCTGGTGAAGGCGGGCCCGCCCGCACGGCGTGGTTGGCTGACCCAGCGAGCACAAGCAGCAAGGGGGGGATAAATGAATAAATAAAAAAAAGAAAAAAAAAAAAAAAAAGTCTTCGGGAAACGGCTGTGGCTCGATCAGTGGGGCTCCCGTTTGCCATATGGGAGGCCCCGGGTTCGGTTCCCGGGGCCTCCTGGTGGGGGCGGGCCCTCCCGCACGGCGTGGTTGGCTGACCCGGTGAGCGCAAGCAGCAAGGGGGTGACAAGTGAATAAATAAATAAAATCTTTAAAAATAAAATAAAATAAAAAAATAAAGAGACCTTAAATATTCATGACCCATTTCATATAATCCTCACCACAAACTTGTGATTTTAGTAATAACATTTCCATTTTACTGATAAGAAGACTGGGATCTAGGGAAATAACATAATGTATACACTTATTTTAGGGTTTAAGTGACTATGGGCCAAAAATAGCTGAGTAGCAGAAGTATGAACTGCAAAAATGTAGAAACTCTTAATGCCAGTACAAAGAAAGAGGTTCACGTTTAAGGAAATTTAAGAAATAAAGTTCTGAACTAAAGATAAATAAATTAGCAGGATGCTTGTTCACTTTATAAAAAGAATCTTTGTTTTGCGTAAAGAATTATACACACTTTCTTTAAATAATCCATACCTGGATATGTTAAGTATGGTTTCACTGCCCCAAATCACTTTTGCTCACAATAACTCTGAAAAAATGCCTATTGGTTAAAATGAGTCATGATCATGTTTCCAAAAGAGTTACCCCTTGCATGCAATTCAGTACTTGGAAGATCATTTAGTGAAATACAGTTAATAGGTTTAAAATAATCAGGTCCCACACTTAAAAAATAAAACACTGACACTAAAAGCAATACTGAGATACTGGATGAACAGAATTGATCATTAGTTTAAGACTGATTAAATCCACAGGGATGAAAATATTAAAGAAGACACAATATTACTAAACATGAAGTTGATATTTTAAATAAGATTATCCTAAAGTAACAAGATAAGCTAAAATAGCACACTATACAAGGTAAGTGACTTCTCTTAATATGGTAAGGAGAGGTTGAGATGGGAATGAACTCCCAACCCTGGGTGCTTAAGCCTATGACTCATTGAATCACAAATGTACTCACCTGTGGGCTCTGCGTGCCATGGTGGAACCCCGAGGAGAGGATGAGGTCAGAGTGTGGATTTTCTTTGCTCAACCTCCCTCCCTTTTTTTCCGAGAAAGCCTCAGCTAATGTCAGGTCACTAACTCTTGTGAGCCTTGGCATATCACCAAAACTAAATATATGGTTTGGTCACACAGACCTCATCACCAAACCACTGTCTGGGTGATAAGGCACCCCATTGACACATGGGCTTCATCTGTGTGTTCTGCCCCACTAATCATTGACTCAAGCCAGGGGGAACTGTAAGATAAGCCCAGATCCCTTCCTCTCAAGGATGATACTAACTTCATTAGAGAATTCTCTTCTGAATTCACAGTCTTGAACTAACACCATCTCCTTTTCATGAAAAAGTATTATTATATGATAACCACAAGCTCCATGAAAAAGTAGAAGTACAAAATTGTATACTACCCACCTCTTTGGAATGAAACTTTCAGATATCCAAGCCCAACTCCAAAAAGACGCCTATAATTACAGGTGATTGTAACAAAGGCAGGACCCCAGATCTGCCATTTTAAAACTCCAGATAGATGAAAGTTAGAAAGAGAACTTTCAGTGAATTCCTTATCCAGTTTTCAAAATTTCATAAAATGCTTCCTATTAACTCAGCCAAGCACTAAAGATACAAAGACTGATAAGTTTTGTGATCTATTCAAAAGGATGTTTCAATCTCTATTTGCATGTATGTTATTAGTCAGGCTAACAATGGCAAATATGTTTTAATTCACTATCCATTCTGACCCATTGGAAATGACTGCTTGGAACATTATGTTGAAGAGTCTGAGGTTATATCTAGACTTCCAGAAAAAGTCACTTCTGAAGCCCACCATGAACAAGGGAGGAAGAAGTGGTGGTATGCTTTGCTTACCTCTATGTTTTCCTCTCAAAGTCAAGCATTTAGCTGTTGTTTCTGTAATGATCTGGAAAACTGAATAGCGTGTTCCTTAGACTGTGACTTACCAAGGGATCTATGAGTTTCTCTTTCATTATTAGTTTCTTGAAAACAAACCTCCATAGTGAAAGTAGCTAATATTTGTGGACTGCTTACTCTGTGTCAGGCACTACTCTAAGGTATTTTACTGTATTTAATTAATTTAACCCCCAAAACAAGCTTGTGAGAGGAATACTATTACCCTCATTTTACAGATGAGAAAACTGAGGCAACAGAGGATTCGGGTAACTTGTGCATGGCTACAAAGCTAATAAGTGCAGACCCAGGATCTGAATACTGGCAATCTGGTTTCCAGTTGTACTGCAACACAACACCTTGCAGGAGGATTCCACTTCTGAGAAGAGGTAACACAACAGCAGTGAAGCTGGAGGATAAGATGCATGTATGCCTTCTGAAAGATATGGCTGGGTTTTTTAAAATATATTTTTAATAGAGAAGGATAATTCAGTATCACTTTTCTTTCTGGGTTTTCTCCTGTTTTCTATTTCTTTATTGCCAAATATATATTTACATATATATACATATATATTATTAGAGCAGTTGTAGGTTTTCAGAAAAATTATGCTTAGTACAGAGTTCCCATATACAGCTCCCCCCCCCCATCAGTTTTCCCCATTATTAGCATTTTGCACTAGTGTGGTAACTTTGTTATAATTAATGAAACAGCATTATTGCAACTATACTATTAACTATAGTCTATAGTTTACATTAGGGTTCACTCTTTGTGTTGTACAGTTCTAAGTTTTTTTTAGAAATTTGTATTCTCATAACATATATATGACCTAAAATTTCCCATTTTATCCACTTTCAATTATGCAATTCAGTGGTGTAAATTATATGCACAATGTGTTTTGAGAACCTATGGTGTACAGGATATGGTTCAGGGACTGAAAGATCTAGGAGGATACAGAGGTATAAATACAAAATTACACCCACTGGTGGTGAATAACGTGCTCTTTCCCTTCTGACTAGAATTCAAACACCAAGATAAAAAGTTGCCAGAAATACCCATTTGTGGTTATTGAGACTTGGAGATAATGGTGATGTTACCATCTATCTTGACCTGGAACAAAACCTGAAAGGTCATAGCTAAAGATTTGTGGAGATAGAAGAAGGTTGACTCATGCTTTTCGTTTTTTTTCCCCTCACAAATGGTGAGACAACTGATGTTATGTACCGCATGATGTGATGTCATAAGAAGCACACAGCAAAGTGGTATGGTTGCTGAATACGTTTTGGCTGAATGTAATTATGAGGAAAGAAAATAAGGCAATCAAGAAAGTGGAACATCCTTCAAGAAAGTTGGCCTAGACTCTTCAAAACAAAAAATAAACAAATAAAAAAGTAGTCAAGAAAAACAAGGAAAACCAACAACCATAACAAAAAGTTTTTAAAAAGAAGTTTCATGTCACAAAAGGTTTGGTTAATTTGTTTGGAGAATTTTTATCTTTTTTTAAAAAAAAATAGCATTTTTCTTTTTTCAGAAAATGGATTCACTATATCTAATCATTATAGTGGAAGGCATTTATTTATTTATTTTTTTTTTACTTTTAACACCTTTTTAAAAGGTCAAAGTAACTGTGCAGTTCATTATATTCTTCCTGAGAATAATCTATATCCCCCAACAAACTAAAGGGAAGACATATTTTTCAAAATTATCATTTAACAGAATGGATGGTTTAACTAGACATCAAAAGGAAACCAAATCCTTCTGTTTTGTGGCATTCTCTCCTGAGAAGAGAGACACAATGAAGGGTTAGTTAGCTCTGATGGCTGTAAAATAGTCAACGTGGCTTTTATCTTTCCTTATAAATTATATAAAAATGGAAAACAGATAATTATGGAATGGCTTCTTAACCAGCCTGGAGGTGCTTTGGTACAAAGCATTTTGCTTCCAAGAGAAATATAACATTGTTACAAAAAACTGGCACATTATTCTGCTGAAAAAAGATGAGAGTTTTTAGTTATGTTCTACATACAGCTAGTTTCCAACCAAATGCTTCACATATCCACATGAAAGTAAAAGGCAGGAAAGATGGAAAGTGTTGTAGTTTTATTCTGAAGTGACTCAAGTCTTCAAAATTTAGCTTTTATATTCTTTCTTTGTAAAGTGGTATTAGCATATTGCAACTGAAGGATATTCTAACCAACATTTAGTTTTAACATATTTTTTTCTTAACAAATGCTTTTAATATTTTCCATTCCCAAGGCTTTGTCTTTTTTTTTTTTTTTTTTTTTTTGAAGCAAGAATATAATGGAAATATGATAGACTTCTTAAGGTTCAACAGTTTATGGCTCAACAATAAAAAAAAGTAAAAATTAAAAAACCAAAATAAAAATAAACTCAATAAGTAAATTATTAACTATCCTTTGATAACTACACTTTTAATTTTATTCCAGTAAAATCCTTAATGTAATAAAAGGTAAATCATCAAAACTTGGTTTCAATGGGACATTTTTCCCATGGGAAGGGAAAATTAGATCTCATGACCTCGATTCTTAAACCAGTATTGATCTGCCCTGAATTTTCTCTTGTTTACCACCATCACCATCACACTGACTGCAGAAACTATTCATTCACTTTTATCATCTAGCATAAGCATGGATATCTTCCTTTCACTTAAGTTATAGCATAATCAAGACACAGCTTCAGAGTATAGATAAGACTGGAGTAAAGTCTGGTGAGGTTATATGTGTGAACAAATAGAAAATAATTAAAATGGAAAAATCATGAATAAAAATTAATGCTTTATAGAATACTACCTAACCTATACTCAAACAAATTCAAATCATTATGCTCTTCTATTATTATCTGAAAAATAATTTTAAAAACTAAGTAATAAGTTAATCAAGAAGCTAGTGAAAAACATTACTAAACTTTTGCTTTTATAAGTAGGTTCGTGAGCCAGATACTTTGAAGGTCACTCTTGATAAAATACAATTAGAATAAGCATAAAATCAAACAAACAAAACTTTCAATTTATTGTTGGATTGTGTTGAAACTAAGATAAAGCTCCAAGGTAGTATCCAAATAAAAAATTAAAACAAAGTATGAGGAAAAAATAGTGCACCAAAACCAGTATGTAAACAGCAGTAAATAGCAAACAAATTAAGGAAATATAGACAGGAAAACTGGGTAGTTTGCCCTGGGGGCATATGCTCATATTAGAGGTATACTGTTAGGAGATTTAAGTCTTGAGTCCCTGGAAGGTGGAGAAGCTAATATTTTCAGAGATTATTGTGTTTCCAAGAAGTGTGCACCCACTGGTTTCAGGCTGAAGCAAAGCAAAAATCTTCCCTACAGGAAAGCATTATCAATTTAGGTACTCACAATTAACACATTAAGTTCAGCAAATTAAGAACTCACAATAAACTCACACAAACACATATATACACATACAAAAGGAAATAAGTCATATGTATGAGATAAAATAAAAGAAGAAACAACCAATCTTCAAGGATTTCTGCTATTGAAACCCTTTCACACAGACTATGAAAAAAATCATGTATAAGTGTCAAAAAACACTTATAGACATTACTGGGGAAAAAAGTGAATCTGAAGGTATCTCTGAAAAAAATTCCTCAGAATACAGGAGAGAGAGAAAAGGATACAAAAAAAATGTGAAAGGGAGCATTTAAGGGACATAGAGAATAGTACAAGAGAGAATAGCATAACTCTATTTGGAAATGTAGAAGTGAAAAAAGAAAGAATGAGAATGAGGACAGGCACAATTTGAAGAGATAATAGCTGAGAATGTCCCTGTACTCATGAAAGACACAAATCCAGACATCCAGGAAGTGTAAATAGCTAACATGGTAGGACAAATAAAAGAAATCTACACCTAGACATATTGTAGTGAAACTGGTGATCACCAAAGACAAAGAGGTGATCTTAAAAACAAACAGAGGAAAAGGTATATATCACTCCTAAAATTGATTCAGAGGAAATGAATTGAATAATCATAAAATCATTTAAAAAAATCTTTCCACAGACAACACCAATCCCAGACACTTTTATAGGTGTACTTTTATCCAGCTTTAAATGACAAGATATTTCAATCTCTTTACATTTCCAATGAATAAAAAAGATGGAATGCTTCCCAACTCATTCAAAGAAGCAATATAAGCATAACACTAAAACAAAAAAAGAAAAAGACAAAATTACTTCCTAATTTCATCCGTAAAATAAAGATGTAACAATCCTTAACAAAACAATATGACAAAATCCAACAATGCATGCTAAAAGATACTAAAAGATAGTACACTGTCAATAATTTTGGTTTATCACAGGAAAGCAAGGATGGCTTATGTATTAGTTTGCCAAAAGGCTGCCAATGCAAAGTACCAGAAATCTGTTGGCTTTTATAAATAAAATAAATTTGGGGTAAAAGCTTACAGTTCCAAGGCCATAAAAAGTCCAAACTGAGGCACGATCAGAGATGCTTTCTCATCAAATCAGGTACTGTTGATCCTGGTATGTTGCCACGTGGTGAAGCAAGATGGCCACTAATCTCTGCCCAGGTGTCAGCCTTCCCATCTGGGCTCACCCTTTCCTTTTAAGTTGCTCCATGTGCCCAGCCTCTTAGGGTTTCATGTGTAAGTGATACTATAGTCCTCTCTCTCCTGACATAAGGCTTGTTTCTTTCTGGTCCTCCTATATTAGACTCTCTTGTTCCATTCTCTTCCAAATTTCAACTGTAAGCTATGGCAAATGGCTCATTTCTCCCTGGGGCCTCTGCTGTTTGAGGCTTCTGTCACTGGGCAGAATAAAAAATGGCAGAACTCTCTCTTCTGTGACTGAGTGAGTGTCCATTTATATTAGACCCAGCAAGGGGGTATGGACTCAATCTGAGTCCTGCCTCACTGACTTAGTCCAATAAAAAGCCCTACAATAATCTTAACAAGTAATCTATGCAAAGTCCCCTTAGCTGAATTTAATGCAATCAAAGAGTATCACACCCAGAGGAATAGATTAGTTTGCAAACATAATATTTCTCTTTTTGGGATTCATAAAATAACCTCAAACTGCCACAGCTTATCATAAGAATATCAATAAATGCAATTTATTACTAGATTAAAGAAGAAAAACTATACATTAGTTTCAATAGATGCAGAAAACATGTTTAACAAAAAGAAATACATATCAATATAATTATTTTCCAAAAAAGACCGTTCTACCAAAATAGGAATAAAAGGAAACTTCCTTAACCTGTTAAGGGGTTATTGACCAAAAATATTTAGCAAATATGATCCTTAATGATATAATGTAAAAAAAAATCCAACTTAAATCTTTATTAAAATAGAAATGTTGAGACGTGCATAAGTGTAACTTCTAGAATTGACTGCCACAGTAAATAGTGCCTCAAACAGCAGGGCTCCTGAGGGCTCTACAGACATCTAGACACTATAAGCTGGCCAGACAAGCTCAGGAATTTGGCACCCTGTCAGTGGGCCTTACTTTGGAATTTATACTCCCCAGTGTAACAGAGTTAGACTCATTTATAGTTTCCCTACATGTAGCTCTTCTGCCCCTTTTACTTGAAACTATAATTAGCACTATACTTGTTAAATATATGTCCCAGAGACTTAAATCTTTGATCCGTCCATGTGCCAGTTGAGCCCTGAATCTCAGCAGAGTTACAGCACTTTCCCCAATATATACATGGAGATTTGGACATAGCTGAGGTGACAATTTAGATAATTGGAGCAAGGAAAGACTATTCAACTACTGGAATTGGGACAATTTGTTATACATAAGGCAAAACATAATATCAAATTGCTCACACCATTCTCAAAAGTCACATTCAGAAAGATTAAAGACTTGAATATGTAAGGAAAAATGTTTAAATGTTTTTATGACCTCAGTGTAGGAAAGGATTTCATATACAAAGAAATTCTAAAAATTAGATTAATAATTTAAAGGACATAAAAATGATTCTTCAAAAAACTGTTCATCAAAAGATGGCATTAAAATATACAAAACTGGTATAAATATTTGCAATATATATAACCAATGAAATCTTTTTATCCAGGATAGATTTTTAAAAATAAAACACTGCAAATCAAAAAGAAAGAGAAACTTTAAACCCCCCCAAAAATAAACATGGGGCATTTACAGTCATTTAAAAAAAGAATACCAAATGGTCAACAAATATATGGAAAGATTTTCCATCACAAATGATATAATTTTAAATTTCCCATGTCATAAATTGCCAAAAATCAAGAAATATATTACTGTTATGGCATAGAATCTCTTACAAACTACTAGAGGGTATATAACTCTTTGGAAAATAATTTGCCATTATACATAAAAGTTGCATGCTTCGTGACCCAGCAACTCTACTGCTAGGTATATGCCTGGGAAAAAATTGTGGATGCATTCACCAAGAGTCATATATAAAACTGTTCATGGCTGAAATAGCAAAAACCTGCAAACCCAAATGTTTCCCAGCAGTAGCCCTGTGCCTGGGCAAACCGTGGATTTTCTCAGCTTTTTCCATGGCCAGAATAAGCAAAATCCCCTAGAGTAAAAGCACAGCAGAAAGTTAGCTCACTTCTTGTCTATTTTCCTCTCCTATAAATCTTAATGCTTCTGGTTTTCTTTGCTTGAACAGATGTCTGATGCCTTTGAACAAATAATTTCTTATATTGCTTTTCTAGTTGTCATTGGAGAACGTCCATCATAAGATACTCTATTCTTTATAGAAGCAGGAGTTTTCCCTTTCAACTTTGAATCTTCCAAGCTTTCAAAGGATTGGTTATCCTCATACTGATTGTCTCTACACCCAAAACACACTGTGATATTTGAAACTATTAGTACTCATCTGAAAGTTATGGAGAAAAGCCAAAAAATAAAATAAAATAAAATAGTGATGATAATTACTGAGAAACTGACTCAGAAGACCTACAATTCAAGTCTCTTTTGTAGGGAATTGTATTACTTGCAGCCAAATGCATCCTGTGCATGGTGGTATCTTTTGTGTTTTCTTCCATCTTCCTTTGACTTTCAACTTCTGGCTGCTCCCCTTGGCTTCTCTTTCTATGTCCAATTTCCTTTGCTTATAAGGACTTAGCCACATCGGATTAAGGGCCACCCTCATTCAGTTTGGGCGCACCTTAAGTAATAACCTCTTCAGAGTTTCCCTTTACAAACGAGTTTACTTCCACAGGGTGAGGGGTTGAAATCTGAATATGCCTTTGGTGGGGGATATGATTCAATCCCTAGCAATTAACTACAGCAATTTTTTAAATCAAGGGACACTTTATTTAAAATTATAAAACCATTCAACAAGGTAGCATATTTCTAAAAAAAACAAAAGAAAAAAAAACACTTAACTTTTATATAGATCTTTGATAACCAAGAATAATATACAATGGATATTACAGAATAAATTTAAGAATTAAAAACCCTCTAGAAAATGTATTAATTATAAAAACATAAAATAAGAACTGGATAAATAGAGACACACATGCTATTTTCCTGAGTGGAATATCATTGAGATGCCATATTTTCCAAAAATGAGGCTATTCAAATTGGAATCTCAGTGTCTTAACCCAGAAAGTTTACTTTCAGTTTCATCTGGAGGAAAACAATGAGTGAGAATAACCAATAACAATTTGAAAAATAAAAATGATTTGGAATTGGCACAGCAATAGATAGGTCGAACAGAAACAAACAGGGACTTGCCTCTAGTGCTTTTTGAATATTAATTAAAAGCTCTTCTTCAGTAGGAGGTGTTTTCCTTCAGAATCCTTAATTTCTGGACTGTAAATGGTAGAGCTAAGATTTAAATTAAGGTTGTCTCACTCTAAAATCCAAGTGATTAACCACCATACAACATGGCTTCTCAATAACTATATGAGACTAGCCAGGAATATCTTAGAAAAGAAAGATAATTAAGGAAAATTGGTCTATCAGATATTAAAATATATTACATACTACAATAGGAAAAATAATTTGATTCATGAGTCAGAACACTTAGAACAGAACCAGGCACATTTTAAGTACTCAATAAATATTTGTAGAATGAATGAATTTATAAGACAACCCATCTAGAATCATTTAGCCCCAAGGACCTAGACCAGTATTTGTCAAACATTTCAGTATGATCGGAACTTAGTTGTAGTAGTTGTTAAAAATGCATATTTCTGTCCTTTTCTCCCCCAATGCCAGGAGGCTCATTTTTAAAGGGTTGAGATAAGAAATTTTAATTGTCAATAGACCCCAGGTGATTCTGATGCAGATGATCCCAGAAACACACCCTAAAAATGTCTGTTTTAGGGTGTGTCTGTCTGAAAATGGACTGTTCAGAGAAAGGGAATATTTGGCTGCCTGAGGAGTTTTACCTTCCATTGTAAATAGGTATATTGGCATCTTGGTTTATAGGATAATGCTGTACATATTTGGTTAGGGCAAGTATCGTCAACCAATTGATCAACTTTGGTGATCCAATAAAATCAAATCTACAAATCTAGAGCTAGACCTTGTGCCTTTTGCCTTTGTGCTAAAGTCACCAGTGCAATGCTATTCTACATAGTCATACTTTTTGTGTGTGTGAACAGCCAACTTGCTTACTTTAATGACATCCCAACTAGCCACATGCTTCTTACAACTTTCAATAGCTAGTAAGTGCTGTCTCTGCTTTAGTTCTACCCCTTCTCACAATCTTGATAATAAAAATCCATTAATCACTTTCTCTCTTGCCCTCTATAAGCTGCTTCTTATCTATAAATAGCCAGTTTCAGAAAAAGCATTAAATCACCTTTTTTCTCTACTCTCTACTCTTTGAACTTTCCTCTTCTAGATTAGAAATTGTAAAGACTGAGAAATGATTATATCATCCTTCTTGCTGATTCACCTACATAAGACCTGTGACTTTTACCTTGCAAAAAATGGCATGGTTATCTGAATGACGTGGTATAACTCTTATACAATATCATTTTTGCTACCTCATTCTTTTCACTTTCCTTCTTTCCAAATGAAACATTTATTTCAATATATTTACAACTGTAGGATATGACCTGTTAATGGATCATGAAACTAATTTAGTGGATCTTGACCAAAAGTTTTTCCAAATGAAATAAAATAGATTAGGGTAGAAAATATGCATGGAAAGTAGAGTTGGCACTATATCATGCAACGTCTGTTTCAGTTATGTATGAATGGATGTCTATCAGGTTAGGATGGGAAATGTATTTCTTATTTTGAGTCACTGTCAAAAAAACATTTGAAAACTTTTCATTTGGTGAACTCAGATAAATTTTATGAGATACAATAATCTACTTTTCTTTATTTTTCTTTAACTTAATTCATCTTAGATTACAATGCCTATTTGTATTGTTAACTGAAAGCTTTGTCTTGCTCATTCATGGTTACTCAGTCATTTCTGTTTAAAGCCCAAGTCTCCTTTGAGTAGCTACTCAGTTAAATACTAGGACCTCTCACTCCCCTTTATGTTTCCCTCCTTCCCTTTTCCAAAGTGCTTTAACTCAAGAGGACTTGAATATTGTTCTGGAATTTTTTTTTATTTTAATACTTAAAAAAAATTTTTAAATGCTTTAGATTACATAAATGTTACATAAAAAATATAGGGCATTCCCATATGCTCCACTCCTTACCCCTCCCACACTTTCCCACATTAACAACATCCTTCATTAGTGTGGTACATTTGTTACAATTGATGAACACATATTGGAGCATTGCCACAAAGTAGATTATAGTTTATACTCTGTCCCACACAATTTTGTAAGTTATGACAACATATATAATGACCTGTTTCCATCATTGAAAGATCATTCAGGACAATTCCAATGTCCCAAAAATGCTCCCACCTTACACCTGTTTTTCCCTCTTCCTCCCCTCAGAACCTCCAGTGGCCACTGCCTCCACATCAATGATAAAATTCATCTATTGCTAGAATAACAATGTCTGTAGTAGAATAACAGCAAGTCTACTCTAGTCCATCATTCATTCCCCAATCCTGAGGATTCTGGGATGGTGATGCCCACTCCATCTCAAATTGAGAGGGGGCTTAGATCCCATGGAGTAGATGGATGGGACTATCTTGCTTGCGGCTGCAGACTCTCTCGTTCCTTGGGATGGGTGTTCCATCTGCCTGCCTTTCTCTGTCCTTGCTGATATCCTCTGATGATCCCTTGATCTTGACTAGTCCCTATTCTCAGGAACTGACACCTTTCACTGAAGATCTTGACACTCACCTGACCTCTTCTCAGAATCCACATGCTCTGCATGACTCAAAGTGACTCTAGATTTCGGATGGATGCAAGAGCTCCCCACTCTCTCTTAGATATTTTATTACCCTCTAAAGGATAGGAAAGGGGTGGATGATTTCACTCTTAACAAAGACTGGCATTTGCAAATCAAAAGGCTTTCAGATTCCTGTTTGGGCTATCTGCCTATAGAATTTATTCAGAAATGTATTTTTCTAGGCCAGCACTATGCAGTTTTTGCAACCATGGGAATGTCAATGTGTAACAGCGTTTACTGTTCAACACAGTAGCCACTGGTCACATGCAGTTATTAAGCCCTCAAAGTGTGGCTAATGTGACTGAAGAATTGAATTTTTAATTTTTTTACTTTTAATTAATTTAAATTCAAATAGCCACATATGGCTAGTGGCTACCATATTGGATAGCACAGTTCTGGGCTGTATCTGTGCCCTCCCTGATGGCAGCTTATAAAATAGCTGTTGTTGCTGCCAAATCATCAGGTAAGTGTAATGGGCATAAGAATAGAAAGAGGGAAGCAACTATTAAAGATATGTTCATATAATCCTGCCACATTAACTTAGAATTTTTTATCAGTTTTATTGAGGTATAATTTACATATAATAAAAATTTACCCATTTTAAGTGTACAAGTCACTGAGTTTTGGCAAATGTATGCAGTCATGTAACCACCACCACAATCAGAGAACATGTCATTTGTCCTCAAATTTCCCTTTTCCTATTCCCAGCTCCCGGTAAACACTGTCACCACAGTTTTACCTTTTCTAGAGTTTCTTATAAATACAATCATACATATGTCGTCTTTTGTACCTGGTTTCTTTCAAGCAGAATAATGATTTTGAGATTTATCCATGCTGATGTACAGTCTATTGTATGGATATAATACAATTTGTTTGTCAATTCACCTGTTGATTTGGGTTGTTTTCATTTTGGGGCATTCACAATTAAAGTTGGTATTATAAATAAAGTACAAGTCTTTTTGTGGACATTTGTTTTCACTTCCCTTTAGAAAATACCTATGAGTGGGAACACTGGATCATATGGTAAGTGTATATTTATTTTAAAAAACTGCTAAACTTTTCTGAAATGGCTGTATCATTTTGCATTCCCACAGCAAGGTATGTGAGCTTTAATTTCACCACATACTTGCCATCACTTGGCATTGTCAGTCTTGAATTTTAACACACCTTGTGGGTGTATAATGATATCTCTTTGTAGTTTCAATTTTCATTTCCCTAATTCCTGGTGATGTGAGCATCTTTTTGTGTGCTTTTATGTCATTTATATATCTTCTTTGGTGAAGTGTCTGTTCAAATCATTTTCTTTTTCTTTCTTTCTTTCTTTCTTTTTTTTTTTTTTTTTTTTTTGTGTGTGTGTGTATGTGTGTATTTGTATTCATTGGAGTATAGGAGATGGGGTGGGAAATGCCACCTTGGGGCAAAGCCACCTAGGGCATGTCCATTCTAATCTTCCTGGGATAGTTTTTGCAAGGTTTCCTTTTTCTTACAGCCACTCTTACTGCTAACAGCCTCTTCTGGTCCTTGGAGGAGAGTTTCCTCTTTTTCTCCTGCTGTTGGCTGCCTCTTCACGATTACTAATTCGTTCTTTTTTGGGGAAAGACTTCTTCCCCTTGGGGACACTCATGCTGCCAGCATTCTTTTCAAGATCACTACTGACCAGCTCCTCCTTGGATTATTTCTCTTGGGTTTGGAGTAAGAGACAGACAGGTCTTCCATTCTCCTGAGGTGCCTCTGAAGCTTTTTCTTTTTCTATTTTTTGGGTTTTTCTCTTGTCTCCTCACACTCTTCTGGAGTACTACTGCTGTCTGAAGTCATCAGTGGAATCACAGCCAGTTGCTTCTTTTGTCTTCAAGAGTTTCTTCTCCTGTTTTTCCAGCTTCCTATTAATCTCCACAGCTGCTTCCTCTGCCTGAATCATCTCCCACATCATGACATCCAGATTCTTGTGTGGAATCTCTCCTGTCTAGTAGAAGGAAGACACTCCTCGACGTGCTCTCAAAGCTCCTTCCCAAATACACTTGTGGGCACATCAGAGAAGCAGTCAATTCAGGAGGCAATACTGCATTTATTTGCCAGGTACCGGGAAATGTGGCTCTTGTTCTTGGCGGCTGTTCAGCCAATGAAAGTGGAGTGTAAAATGAATCCATCACCAGGGCTTTGAACAGGACCTTTTCAGTCCCAAGGACCTGCACTGTGGATGCTGGGTACTTGGCCAGGTTGGTGAGGTTGCCAGCATGAGCAATGAGATGTGCACCTCCTGCATCCTCAGTTAGGGCTGATTGGCTGGGGACCACATGGCTCATCTTGGATGGCAGGTAAGTGTGTAGGCACTGGTGGTCTTCTGACAAAGACACCACATGGCTGGAGAAGCTCTCAATATTTATCAAGTCGATGGCAGATAAGTCTATGTCCATGGCAGATAAGTCCATGTCCATGCCATGAGGCATCCAGAATAGCCTTGGCCTTGGCTCCATCCACCGTCAGCTCCTCCAGCTTCTCCAACTTGTCTTTATTCAGCTCCCTTCAGTTTCCAATGAACTGAGTGAGGCAGCAGTATGTGGCACTGTCCTTGAGAACCTTCACCAGCTCCAGAAAGTGGTCATCATACCCCTCCCTGACACGTATAGAGAAGATTTTGATGTCTTTATCCAGCTGGTCGCAAGGAGGATAATGGATTGGATGATCCTATTGTCCATGCAGTTCACATTAAACTTAACTTTGGCAGGAGAATATCTATGTCCCAGGCCCAGTTTGGCTTTACAAGCTGACAGATGGGTGAGACCCTTCACCAGATTATGGAAGTGCAGACAAACTGCTCGTGGGATCTCGGCTATCATGCCTCCAATCTGGCAGTTGTATCCTAACTCCTCTTGTATGCAGCATCGATCTTGGGGTCCTCATCCCCCAAGAGTACTTTCTTCTTTTTGGAGGGCAGGTGAGTCTCCAAAAGAAGGCTGAGGTCCTCATGAACAATGCCTTCAAACAGAGCATTGGCATTTTCCAAGGCGGCCTGGGGCCAGGCAAAGCAACAAAAGGCCACCAGATGAGCAATGTTGTGGAATTTGCCCAGGTTGAGCAGGACTCCTCTACCTGAGGCAGAAGCAGACTAATCTCCTCCACCTCCTTCAGCACCAACAGCGCATAGTCAACCACGGCTTCTAAGAGCAAGGGCAGCAAAACCATGGCACCGGCTCTTTGCCCGGCTGGCATTCTGTTCAAATCACTTTTAAATCAGGTTATCTTCTTATCATTGAGTTGTAAACATTATCAGATATGTGCTTTGAAAATATTTTCTCCCAATCTGTGGTTTGCCTTTTCCATTTCTTAAAGTCTTTGAAATAATAAATGTTTATAATTTTGATGAAGTACAATTATCAATTTCTTTTTTAATGACATGAGCTTCTTTTGTTCTTGCAGGTCTTTGTCCACCCAAAGTTACAAAGATTTTTTTCCCTATGGTTTCTTCTAGGTTTATAGTTTTAGTTTTTAGCTTGATCAATTTTGAGTTAATAAAAAGTTTTTCTTTTTTTTCAAAGAAGGACACCAAGTTGCTTTCATCTTTTATTTCAAATCTCAGTCTAAAATAGATTATGTCTCATAGAGTTGTGAGCCTAGCACCAAATCTTCTCACAGCTTGGAAGGGAATCCTGAATATTAAGATCTAAATTAAGCTTCAGAGACTTAGGAAGATCCAGTCAGGGGAAATTTTTAAAGATGCAAAGAAAACCTAAATAAAAACTAAAAATGAAAACCATTGACTAGTAAGAGACATTTGATTTTTTCAAATGAAACCAACATTTTCATCTTCCTCAATGCTATGCCATGAATCTTCTCTCACATAAAGCTGATTTGTCTTTTCTTTGGACTGAATATCCATGGTCCACAAAAATGCTCTTATGCCTATTTGGATTCTGTGATCATGTTCTGCACCTATGTCTAGAAATTAGCACAAAAGAGTGAGAAGAAAGTCACAAAATAATATAAGGATATTTTTCTTACTGCCTTTCTCTAGAATGGATCTACATAATCTCTTACATGTTTAAAGAGTCTTTAGATTTCAGATATCAAGGGAGTAAGCTACTTCTTAATAACTCAGAGGCAGAGTAGAGCATCATCTAAGGAAGCATCCAGGAAGATGTTTTTAGTGCATTTTCTAAGATTACCCACTGGCTAGCTCCAAGTGGAAGAGGAGCTAATTCCAATATGAAATTAATGTTAACTGTCTACTTGACTTTTTTCCTCCTGCCTTCCTCAGGTGAGAGTGGAGTTTTCCAAAGTTAAGTCACAGGTGATTTAAGCTAGGTTCTTCTGATGGGAATGCCGTGGAATGCCGCTCTAAGGCACTGTGACTCCAGCACACCCCAACTAATTTGTGATTGCCTTGTAATACTGGAAATACAACAAAAATCCTGGACTGTGTCCCAACGTTCTCTGAACTCACCTACCTGTTGCGTGCAAGAGAAAAGTTAGACTCCTTCTCTGGTAAATGATTTTCTTGAATGATGCAACAGGTAGAGAAGGTTTATCTAGTGGGTTATCTTCAGACTTGTTCATAAGCTGACAAGTATTTGCAGGGATGCATGATCAGATTTTTCTGTAACTCAAACTGTTATGTGTTTGTAAATGAAAAAAAAGATGAGTAGCCAGTGGATCAGAGCTGGTAAAGTGCCAAATTTCAGATGGGCACTCTTCTTCTGATCTGCCCTGAGTCCTGAAGCAAGAGAATTACTTTACTGGGGGCAAATGAACTCTCAGACTCAGACAAGTGTGAGACAATGTAAGGTCTTCATCAATGCATAAATAAAATTATTCAACAAATAAATATTCATTGATATTTTATCAGGTACCTTTCTAGATTCAACAGTGAACAAGACAAAATCCCTGCCCTCATTGAGTGGGTTTCTGACAACTCACACATATTAAGAATGATAATGAATATTTAATGCTTTTCTTCATAGTATTAGACATAACAGTGAAGTCAATAACTTTATCTTAATCCCTTCCCACAAACTCTACTCTTTACCCTCCAATTCAGGGTAGAGTCTTAAACTGAGGAATATTTATAGGACATGTCCTCTTAGTTCATGGGTTCCTTTGTGCAGAACATTTAGGAACAGACTGGTCCTGATATCAGTAAAGAGATCAGGTTTCAGGCAGACTCCTTACTGGGGAAGTCACAGGTACATGCTCAGAGGCCATCCCTCAGCCCTTGCTTAACCCCACCACAACCCCAACACCATCTTCTCTTCTATTGTGCCACGATGTTCCCTCCTTTTCCATTCCACAACCAGTGGGGGATGTTAGGTCTAATGAAAAGGTCTAACCAGACCTTCAAAAACCTGGACACCAGGAATAAGCAGCCCCAGATACCTATCAGAGTGGGAATTCTAAGTGACAGGGTGCCTCCCCCCAGGGTGGATAAATACTCTACACTCTCCCCTCCAAAGACATGTGGAGCTGCCATCCACGTACACTGACTTGAGCAGTTGGGCCTCCGCTGAAGATTGGCTCTTTTGACCATCTGTGCTGTGTAAATAATAACATGGTCATTTGCTGAAAGTTTCTGTTGTGCCTGAGCTTGTGTTCCCATGACGCATCATAAAGCAATTCGTTCCATACTCCTCTCCAAGGAAGACTGAGTTTATTATTTCAATGTTTGCTGCCTTCAACACAAGAGAAGGCACTATTTGGGCACTTTCTTAAATAGTCTTCTGAGTTTATAACTGAATTTATCTTATCTCTTGTTGGCCCAGATGTATCAATTTTGATTCATCAATTCCATCCTGGCACTCACAGTCAGAGGTATTTGGGGCAGTGGTTTGTAAACCAAAATGACAGCATCAAAATGGGCCTTTGGCATGCCACACACTTGACACAAATCTCTTCCATTCTTGGATCACTCCATATTAACATATGTCCAGGAATATGAGTGCAGAGGTCCCTGAGGCCTTTCTAAATGAATCTATACTCCTGAATCAGAACTGCATGAAACAGAACATTAGAGAATAGGATTTAATAAGAGTTAGCAACAAAAAAGCAGTTCACTCTAGAAAAGTCAAGAGGTGAAAAAAATTTCAGAGAAAAAAAAAAAAGAAATTAAAGAAATCTAGATAAGAAAATATTTAATTACCCATTTCCCAACTTCATATCCTAAACCTGAAATTACTATGAACCCACTGTGTACCTCCACAGCTCTTAGAGGAGGCCCTGCTTACCAGGCTGCCTTATCATATTGCTGAGTACTAAACAAATACTTCAGGAGGAAGGAAAGGAAGAGGAGTATTGCCACTAGTACGTAGTGGTCCATATCCATTTAGAAGATTACATTTCCTTGGAGGGAAGGTGGTGAAAGAATGAGATATCCAAATGTATTTGTCTCACAGTGATGGACACTTTGCATGCCTCCTTTCAGGATAGTGAGATGCACAACAAACAAAACTTCCAAGTCTGAAATTCAGTTTCAAATAACATAAAACTCTTTTATCAGTGTTGCCTTAGACATACCCAACATTTCCAAGTTGCTCCATTAGGATAAAGCAGGGAGTGGAAAGTCAAACCATGGCCCTAAAGATAAAAATGCTTTTTCATTTTCCTAAAACCCAGTCATAAGAAAGGTAGTCCAAATGTAAGACCTGAGAGTCGATTATCTACACTGGTTCACAGTCTCCGAATGATAACATACCTACTCTTTGAAGTCTGTGTAAAGCCCATGTTTTTCACAATGTTTGAGATCCAGACTAATGATTGTAACTCTGTTTCCATGCCAGAATTTTCAATAAAGATAGTTCTGGTAAAACAATAAATGTTAATGGAAATCGTTTTCACCCATTGAAACTCTTTCCATCCAGTGACGTATTTTAGCTAATGAAATCTCTTGAAGGCTCACCTTTTGTGCTCTGCATTCCTCTTTTCTGTTCATTGACTTTCATTGTCTTCCAAGTATTGATCTGGGAGCTTTGGCTCTGAACAATGTTTTCACCTCAGGTATTTCCAACTCTTTCTTCTCCAGTATCCTTTTCCTACCCAGACAATGAAGGGAAAGGTTGTTATTCTTGCTTTCTTTTCTTGAGGTTTTCATATTTTCCATTTGAACACAATACATTGCTGAAGCTCTATTGCTTCACATTTGAAGGACATTCATAGGGCATTTCAAGGATTGCTCCAAATCTCAATTGGAAGAGCAGAAATCCTCCTACATAATTTCTTACCTAATTCTCAAGTGGAAAAGATGAGAGGTAAACAGGTGGATTTAAACTCATGCCTGAGAAAAGGGCTCTAGACATAATTGAGCCTCCTGTGGTGGAGGCAGAACATTTTGTCTAACTTACAAATGTGAAAACTCAGAGAAATCCTAAATGAAACCAAATACAGACTTATTCATCTTTACTATTGGAAACAAAGCTCTGAATCACTTATTGGGTGTGAGATTTGAATGAACTAAAGATCAAACTATACTTGATTTGCCTCGATATATTTTAGCATTTTTTACAATGAAATAAGTGGCTACCTTATGGAATTTTAAAATTACAGTATGGTGGATATGTGCACTAAAGTGTTATTTGGGATCTCTATGTAACGGTTATTTGTTTGCTTTTTGTTTTGTTTTTCACTTCTTAAGTACTTCAATTTTCTTAATGGAGTGTTTCTCAACTCAAATGTATGAAGCAATTTTAATATTTAATAGCACACACCTGGGTGTACTTAAACCACATTTTGTGGGCCTACGCTAAAACCTTTACTCAAGGAATTTGATCATCCTTTTGAGTCTGTTCCAAGTAAAATGGGAAATGATAGAAAGTGGTCCTGAATGTAAATTGCTGACATCATTTTCATCTCTTAAACTTGTCCAGAAAGTCTTAGAAAGATGGCCACAAAGTTTTCTTTCCCTGATAAGTGCACATACCCAACAGGTTAAGTCAAGAAGTGGGGTAGGTGTTTGAATTTTTTTTTTAAATGCAGGAATTTCCTATCACTGGTAGTAAATGAACTTGCATAAATCACTGCATAAGTCATTACCCCCACAACTGAATTTACAGTCTTTAATTCTCTAATTGTCTCCTCTTCTACGGAGTGAATCAGCCATTTGGCAACATACCCCACTTCTGGCTGACTCAGAAGTACTTCTGTAACAGCTGTCACAAATTTTTGGAAAAGAAGGGGTGGAGTTGCTGCTATGAGTCATGGGAGACTGAGAGAGACAGACAGGGGTAAAGTGAAAGGTGAGGCAAATATTCCAAATGCATCTCATGAGGAATGGTCAAAGGATAAAAAAAGACCAAGAGGCAAGTTTTATAATAGAAACTTTGAAAGAATTAGCAATTAAACAAATTTTAATGACTACTCATTACCTCTGAAAGGTCATACTCTCAACCTTCATTCACAAAACACCCATTGACACTTACATATAACTAAGAGAGAAAGAGAAACAGCTCATAGCACAAATCGTTCTATCACAATCATTGGTTGTAAATAATTGAAGGAAATCAGGCTTTCCAACTCCATGCTTGGTCATTGAACAATACATAGTCTTAGAAGAATTCATTCAAACACCAAGAGCACAGTTTGGTTATTGATAAGAGAAAGATTTTTTAAATGTTCAATCAGAGAGCAATTTTCAGTAGAACACATGCAAATTGATTCTTTTAAATTAATTTACAAGTGATAATTTAAGATTCCCCAAATAATGTAATAGAATATGGATCCAAGGGTAGAACTCTGTAGATTTCATAATGTCCCACAAATAACTGCATGAGGACAATAAGACTGTGAGAATATTGGCTCAGCATTGGCCAAAACAACAGGCTTACAATTTAGCCAGTAAATCATTGCAGTATTTTGAAAGATTTTTATTGAGCCTATTGTGACCCAAGTCAAATGAAAATATTGTTTGTCAGTTAGAAATTGTGTTAAAATGTTTTAGCTACCAAGAAAACTTTCAGAAAGAGTTTCCTTGCCCTTTGTTATTTTCCAAGTACATATATTCTAAATCTGTATTGATTCAAGAACTGATTGGAAAGTAAGTTTATAGAGAAAGAATTAAAGGGGCTCTACTCAAGGGATTTCGTCCCTTCTGTTTGTGGATAAGAGATTTGACCAGAAATGATTGGAGCAATAGCACTGCACAGTGGTCAGCAGCCTCTGCTCTCCTACCAGCTTGCTTGGGTTGGAATTTGGGTTCTAACTGCTACTTGCTCCATATTCTTGGACAGCTTTCAACAGTTCAATTTCTTACTTTCTCCACCTTAAAAATGAAAAAAGAGACTTTACCTACCCAATAGCTCTGTTATAAGGATTAAATAAAAAGTGCTTAGAGCAGTGCCTGGTGCATATTAGACAATAAAACTGTAAACTACACAAATTAGACAGGCTAGTTATGTTAGTAACCTTTTCCAGGTTACACAGCCACAAAGCTAAAATTTGAACTCGGGTCTCTGAATGCCGTGCCCTAAAAACTCGGATTTGGTTTGCTCATTGCTTTTGCCTTGAGTTGTGTGAATAATTTTCATGTTAAGTAATTGATATAAAATCACCAATGTCAAATCTGAAAGTTTTACTTGAAACTTGGAATGAGGTTTTTTTTTTTGTTTGTTTTAATACAGTGGTTTATGGGGTAAGCAAAATCTGAGCTATTTAACCTCATTGAAAAAGAAAAAGTTGCAAATGAGTTGAGACCTAGAATACTGAATTTAATGCTATGACTAATAAGTTGTTCTTTCAGGACCCATTTTGCTACCGGGTCTCCAAGCCTTTGAAATACTGCTCTGGAGGCCATGGTATTGGTTGTAGATAACCACAGTGTCTGTTCCAGCAAATTGACCAGGGCCAGAAGGCAACAGAACAATGTAGTTAACTTTAGTCTTAAGCCCCTGGGTCTCAACAAATATTTGCTACCTTATAGCTCCTTGTAAAGTCATCACCACTGTCACATAACACCACCATAGACCTTTCCTGAAAAGAAAGGAGGAAGTTTGCTGTTACACAAATCCCTAGCCAAAAAGGACTGCATTTTCACTTGCTACAGGATAAGACAAGCAAGGACTATATGTGATAAAACAAGTCCCCAAATGAATGGCACAGTGGAAAATGTCAATTATTGAAAAATTCCTTCTTCATATGACTCACTCAGGTGAGAGAGCAGCCTTTAGTTTTCACATACAGGTGATCTGGGAGCACAGGCCATCACAAAACCTTGCAGGACATTCTCTCAAAAGTTCTATTAATTACTTGCTGACCCTGGAGAATGCCCATGGGTGCCATTTTGGGGTCTAATCTGAACGTGAGTCATTCTCTCACATGTAATTTTTGTGAAAAGAGAATAAGTTAATTATAACAAACTGTTTAATTTTCACTCACCCCACCCCATCTTAACTTTCCAGAAATTCCAGCCCAGTCTCAAATTCTTGCCAAGAATGGGCTCTTCAGGTGCAATGAATTCTATAACAAAATCTGAGTAAGGGCTTGTATCACCATCCCTCCACCCTAAAAGAGATCTACTTGACATAGAAAACTTAAAAACTGATTACTCCGTTTGTTCCAAGCCACAAATTCCCCCCAGACAAATGATTAGGTGACCTATAGATTGTTTTAAAAAGAAATCTGGGAGAACAGATGTACCTGCTTCCCATGTACGAGGTCCTGGGTTCAATCCTTGGTACCTCCATAAAGGAAAAAAAAAAAGATATTTGTCCTTCAATAAAGGCAACTTAACTTAACAGTAATTATTCTTATCGGGAACCCAATGACCAGATTCATTTACCCCATCACTCACCTTACCTGATTAACAGAGTTTACTAAAGGTTCTTCCAGGAGCAATCACAAGGTATAAAGTTCATAATTCTTGCTGATTATCAAATTGAAATAAAAAGAAACAAACGCATCTCCTTGGAAATATAAGTACCAGTGGCTAACCTTAAAAATGCTATGAAGAATGAGTGAATAAGTGATTTAAAAATGCATCAAAGATGAAAAAATCAGCTGTAAATTAATATAAAGACATATATACATAAAATAGGCTAGATTAAAAAAGAGAACAAAAAATAGTATTGTGTAGAATGACATAAAATGCATGAATATGACAAGAGTTGGGAATTAATTGAAAGTGTATAGGGAGATATAATTAAATTATACTATTTATGGCATTTTTCCATGATGTATATAATTGAAAAGGAAGAGCAACTGATATAAGTGATCATTTTAATCCCTCGATTATTTTAAATTGCAAAGCTCTATTGATACATAGCTTATATTCATTCCATAAACCATACAAGACAAGTTTAAACATTTTTTGGTGGTTGGATTTTCTAAGCAAGACAGAAAAGGTATGCAAAATGGGTGTGGAAACAATAGAATGCAACAATAATTATAAAGAATAGTATGATAAGGAACATGACAAGAAACTAGGGGTTCATGGGATCTCATTCAGTGATCTTGAGTGGAAGCTGATGAAGCCATCTACTTCTCGTTCGTAAATTTTAGTTGTAGGTCTCCAGCTGTTGGAAGGCGGAGCCCTTTTAAGTTCTAGGATGTGAACCCAAGGCTCAATCCCTTCTAGTTTAATTGCAGTGTCAGAAGTTAAGAGTACCTAATAAAGTCCCTTTGAGTGTAGTTCAAGGGATGTTTTCTGTTGATGTCACTTCAAGTATACCTGTGGTGGTTCAATGCTGTATGTACCCCCAGAAAAACATGTTCTTAAATTTAATCCATTCTTGTGAGTGTAAATCCATTTTAAGTAGGATCTTTTGATGAGGCTACTTCAGTTAAGGTGTGACCAACCTCATTCAGGTTGGGACTTAAACCTCTTATAAAAGAATGAAATTCAGACAAAGAGAGAGAAAGCCATGGAAGCAAGAAGCTGAAATTAATGGAACCTGGGAAAGAAGGGAGAGACCAGCAGATGCCGCCATGTGCTTTGTCACATGGCAGAGGAGCCAAGGACTGCTGGCAGCCAGTCTTTAGGAAGAAAGCATAGCCTTGATGATGCCTTGATTTGGACATTTTCTCAGACTCTAACCGTAAGCAAATAAATTCCCATCGCTTAAGCCAAATCATTTCACGGTATTGCTGTAAGCAGCCTAGGAAACTAAAACAATACCTAACCACCGGAAGTTAGGAGGTGAGTAATCTGAGGGAGCATCAGATCTGGAAATGTGTCCCTCACCTGTTGGAGAGAATCTTTTGCATTAAGTCATTAGCGATTTACAATATTGAGTTATCACCTGCTGGGTAAATAGAGAATAATGTTAAGATGGAGGCCAATTGACGTAGGACTTCCAGTGATAATTTTATAGGGAGAAAGTTTATATTTCCAAAAAGGTGTTCTTCAAATGGCCATAAGGGCCAGTGGAAGACCTTTGGGCCAAGGTTACCCAGTTTCTTCAGTTAATTTAGACAGTTTAAATTTTAATATGCTTTTTGTTCTTTCCATATTTCCAGAAGATTGAGGGTGGTAGGGACAATGATAATGCCAACTTGATTGTAAAATCTTAGCTGGAACTTTAATGACCTGCCCAGAAAAAAGTGAGTGTCTTGGTTATTAGAAATAGTTGAAGACATTCCCCAGGTGGGGAATGTATTTTCTAAAAGTTTTTTAGTAACTGTTATAACAGCTACCTTATGACAAGAAGAGGCCTGTGTCTATTAAAATGTTTGACCTAACTGATATTATGAATTATTTTAATTAGCCTTATTAACATAAATGCAACATTGTTTATGGGCAGTTGAGGTACCTAGAACCTGTGTGTTTTGTAAGAATATTGATGTTAAGCTTTTAACTTCAGCCTGCAGGCCTTAAAGAGAATTTAGGGTGGTCTTAAGCATATTTTATGACTTTAGACATATTTAAACTGCTTGCTCTAAGTCATGTGTTCCTAGGGAAGGTCTGATGTGTGCATGAAAGAGCAGAACCCTGTATCATGGTAGGTCAAGGGATTGGCAGTCTTTTGTCAGTTTGAAGGCTGATACACAAAAGAGACTGAGTTAGTTTTCTGACTAGCATTTAAAGTAAATAATATATGCAAGATTTCAGGAGCCAGTCTAACTTACAGGTAAGTTATCTATGCAGTTATCTGCAGTTTATAAAGGGGATGCAGAATAGATCAGACACTGAATAGAAACAGAATCTGATAACTCACCAGAGTGTGCTATAATTTTCCACTGAAATAATAAAAAAGTTCTCTTTGCAGTCACTCTTCTTTTGATCAGAGGTTACCTCAAAAAGATTATTATTAGTTATAAAGTAAGGCTAGTTTCATTAAATTTGGCCTGATAATTTACGTAGGTGCAGCAAGGATGATAATTTACTATATAATCTCTTTTAAGATTGCTTTGCTGATAGTTTTTATAAGGAACTTCCAATTGTATTTTTAAAAACCTCTTGCAGACACTAGATTTCACCTGCAGCTCAGTAAGCAACTTTCTTTACTGACCTGTAGGGTTGGGAACCCCGTAGAGCTAGGTACCAGACCTGTTTTTCCAATTGGCTTCATGAAGCTAACTTTAGTTTCTAAAAAGTGTCTGGTCACACCTGATTAAATGAGCACCATTCTTAAACATGCTATTCCAGTCAAAGCTTTGGTTCTATAACCAGTATCTCCAATTATGTCCTACTAACAAAGAGGACAGATTCTGATTGAACCTATGTAAATAATTATTTTGCCATAAAAATAAGAATATTCAGTAAAACTTTCCAAATTCTGGAGGGTACAGCTGGGAGAAAAAGATGAATATTTTATGAACTATAGATAGTTTAAGGGAAAAAAAGTAAGATTTCTTATATCTAGAAAATAGAACATTGAAACATCAGCAATCTTCCAAACAAAACTATGATCATTCTTTATCAATTCATCTAGTCCTAAGTGATTAGTCCTCATTCTGCTAATATTGTGTTAGCAATCTCATGACCCATCGGCTTCTTTGCTAGAATTCTGTAATCTTGATTTTATCCAGTATTAGAGTCTAAATTATTTAAGCAATGCCATTAGAAGCCTCTGCCCCAGAGTATCTAGCATAGTTCTTTTTATGGGTGCTTGATACAGTGCTTTTTGTTGAAGATGAAGCACTCTGGCCAGTAGCTGATTGCAAGTGTTTACAGGGAAGCATCAGAATAAAAATTGTCTATAGAAGACAAAAGACTTAAACTGGCCATGGTTAATGTATTACTCTTTTATAAAAGTAGAAGTACTGACATATTTATTTACAAAAAAATAATGTAATTGTGGAGGAATTGGTTGTTTTTGTGACATGTAACTCTCTTTTAAGAATAACTGAACTCACTTTTAAAATTGAAAAGACGTGTTTTTTAAAACAATAAATGATGAGAGGGTCAACATAATGCATAGAGCACTCCTAGAATTTGAGGATCCCGTACCAAACCAGCAGCAAAAATGATGTGGACCCCACTGGGGAAATGCTGTGAACTTAAAAAAAAAAAAAAAAAAAAATAGGTAAGGACTCAGGTCTCTTATACGGGACATTCCTGCCAAGAATAATCAGCCCATTAACCCCTGGACTCAGGGAGATTGGAGAGCTCAGACACAAACAGATTGGAACGTGGACCTGAGAGGAATTTAAGGAAGACTATGACAAAACAGTGGAGAAGGAGAGGACCACAGTGGATCCTAGCAGGCACCACGCTGTTGTTCAGGTTATTCATAGTCATCAGCAGTTTCCTTTGGGTCCTTTCATGGTCGCCAAAATGTGTGTTAAAATAAAAACATGAGTGAAATTTGTGTAAATCTCAGAGAGTTTTATTGAATCAACACATGAATTGGGGAAATTCCAATCGCCATGAGGTAGAGAGGAATTCTGATGAACAAAGACAGCAATGGGCTTTTATAGACAGAAAGAGGGGGGTACACTGGGAGGAAGCTTTCGTTGCTTAATGCAGACTACATTTCCTAATGTGGTTAGTGCAGGCAGTTGCTTAGCAACGAGGAAGTTAGCTGGCATAAGAATGAAGAATTGGAGATAGCTGATTGGCTGATTTAAATTCTGTTTTCTGGGCAAGCTGGGCATTTAGAGGGAATAAAATCTTACTTAGAGTTTGGTTTTTCTGAAATGGGGTTTATCACAAGCACCTCTGGTCAGGCCAACTAGTTTTTTATTTATCAGAGGATTACATTTTTTTTGGTTAAGAAGGCCAATTGACATAAAAGAGTAGAAGACAGTGACTATTTAATATATGCAATGTAATGGATTTAGTTGTAAACCACAGTATTTATTCTATAGGGCTATACTGTCACATTATTGAGTGCAAATTTAATGAGATATGATTTTCTTGAGAAGAAAGATTTTGTAGAATGTGTGGGGTTTGAATTGGAGGAGAAAAGAGGCAGGGGCTGTAAAAGACATTCTGGACAAAGAAAACAGAGCAAAGCTCCAGAGACAGGCTTGGTGGTGGTGTCCACATGGGTGAGTGGCCCTGTCCAAAGCTGAGGAAACCTTTGAGGAGTGGAACCAAGTGCTTGGAATTGCTAGGTTGGGGTGAGAAAATGGAGAAATTTGAAAAACAAAGGCCGTAAGGTTTGGTACTAAAGAACATGGCATTGAGGAAGGTTAGGTTGGAGAAAATAAAAACCTTATATTTAGTGGTTATTCTAGCAGCATTATGAAAGAAAAATAGAGGGGAAGAAAAAAGTCCATAGCCTCAGAGCTAACAGAGAAATATTTTTAGTCATATATGGCTGAGGTGCTGAGATCTTAGATGTGAAATGATAAGCGGTGGTCAATGTCACAGGCATTTTGAAAGAAAAATGAGAAGAAAAAAAAAGCTTATTGGGACACCTACCTGGATAAAGGTATGTGCAAGAAGGGCAGGGATGAGTTGAGAATGATTTAATATCTATGTAAATAGTGCTCTATTTATGGTGTTGGGAAAGAAAGATGGGGTGAGAAAGATGTTAAGTTTGGTTTTCTTGCTTTGAGCTTGAAAGGATAATTAGATATTCAAGTAGAATGTTTCTTTAGTTGGCAAAAGAAAAGCTTGTAGATCAAGTGAGAGTATAGGGTCAGAGTCAAAGATGACACTTAAAATCATAAATTTTCCAAGGAAAAGAGTAGGACAATTATTATTTTAACTTTTGTTTTTACAGCAGAATTCTTCCTGCAAAACTTAAACCAAATGCCAAGTTTTCCCACAATTTATAAACAGAAGAGTGAGGTGCCTCACAGGAGTGGAGGTCCCGGAGTTTCTTTCCAACTCCCTCACTCCATGGTATCCTAGGGCCTGTGAAATACAAATTGGGAAGGAGGGGGCCACTCATGGGAAGAAATGGAACCAGCCAAGCAGAATTTCTTTATTGGAAGCAGTCATGGCAGGTGATAGTGGGAACAAGGCTTGAACCACCCTGAGAGAGCTAAGCCAAAGTGGAGTGAACAGTGTGGAGAACTGGCACAGCGAGAGGCTGGGCTGTTCTCCAATGGAGCTGGCGGTCAAAAGCCCAGCGGACAGTCAGTCTGGGTCACAGATAGGTCATGAGGTAGGTCAGACAAAGCAGTGGGTCAGAAAAATGTGGGCCATTCAGAAACCAGAAGTTCAACCCTGGCCAAAGGTCAGAGTGGCAGCTTGCTATCAGGAAGCTCCGGCTTACCAGCTGGGCATTGTTAGCATTGAGGATTAGTCTCTAGGTTACTAGGACATGCATTGATTTATTCATGCAGAAATTATGTTCTGAGCACCCACTATGGACTAGAAGGAAAAGGCACAATTCCTGTCTTCATGCTATGCACTATATGCAAGAAAATTGCTAAGATCCCAGAAAATTCTGCTTTCTTATCCCTCCCACTTCACAGATATTTCCTATGACCAGCACCTATGGAATTTTACCCTTGTGAATAAACCTCATTTGCTTCTGTTCTGTCTAGATGTCTAATTCTGCTCTAGCTCTTTCTTTACTATAAGTCTGAATCAATGAACCAAAAGAAAAGTCTTTGGTTTCCACAATATAAAGGCCATTGGTAAAGTTTCAGATTGTTTCAAACAGTGAAGAAGGCAAAAACAGAGATTTAAGGGCTAACAGAGGGATTTTGTGAGATTTACAAATAAATGTTTTATTTAATGGTAAAATTAGGATTCGTTGCGGAAAACTTCTAAGAAAAATGGAAAAATGTCTAAATTACTGAACAAAAGTCATTTCTACTGTCAGAATTAGCAACTATTAATGTTTGGGGGTATTTCTCTCCTTTTAAACATAGCATTGTGGTTAAGACTGCACACTGTACAGCAAGTCTGTTGGGTTTAAAACGTATCTTTGGTATTTACCCAAGGGAAATGAAAACATATTACCATACAAAAATTTGTGCACATATGTTCATAGTAGCTCCATTCATAATAGCCAAAAAGGTAGAAACAACACAAATGTCTCTCAACTGATGAATGGATAAACAAAATGTGATATAGCCATGAAATGGAAGATCATTCAGCAATGAAAAGTAATGAAGTTCTAATACATGCTACAGCATGGATAAACCCTGAAAACATCAAGCTAAGTGACAGAAACCCGTTACAAAAGACAACATATTGTATTATTCCATTTACACAAATGCTCAGAATAGACAAATATATAGAGACATAAAGTAAATTATTGATTTGCTGGAGCTAAAGGGAGGAGGGGAATGGGGAATGACTGCTTATTGGATTTGGGTTCCTTTTTGGGGTCATGGAAAGCCTAAAAGTCAATAGGAGTGTTAGTGGTAGAACTCTATAAAAATACCTAAAGTCCACTGAACTATGCACTTTAAAAGGGTGAATTTTATTGTATATGGTTATATCTCAAACCCATTATTCAAAAAAATCTGGCTCTGCTACTTTCTATGAGTTGGGACAAGTTATTTAATCCTTATGTGCCTCATTTTCCTCATCTGTAAAATGGGATAGTAATAATACCTATCTCATGGGTTTTTGTGGGAATTAAATAAATGAATATATCTAAAGAGTCTAGAAGTATACCTGACATACAGCAAGGGCTATATGCTTTCTGGCTTTTATTACTTATAGTAGCAGTAGGAGGAGGAAGAATACCTTTTATTTAGTTATATATCAAGCAGTAAATATATATATACATTATAAACGCCACCTATAGCAACAAAAATCTTCATAAATGTCATATTAAATGATGCAACATACTTTTTCAACTATTCCTCTACTGTTGGATATTTAGATTGTCTCAAGTTCATGGCTATTGAAGTTATGCTGCAATAAGTTTCTTTGTGCAAAAAAGTTTGTTTCTGAATCCTCCTCTTAAAATAGATACTCAGAATTGAAATTACTGTTTCCAAGGTTATGATATCTTGGAGACTCTACATACAAACTGCCAAAGTGTTGCTGATAAGCTCATTCTAATTTACTGTTTCTCGAGGCAGCTATGTATGAACCTCCCTGTTTCACCTTGCGTCACCCACACTGAATGGTCTCTATTTTTATAATCTTTGCTAATTGGTCTCTCACTGTTCTTTTAAATTGCATTCAGCTAATTGTTATTGAGATTGGATACTTTTTCAAATGTTCTTTCTAGAATTTAAAAAATTCACCATTTATCCATCGAGTTTTAGAAAATCTAAGAAAAATTAAGCTTTTTCTTGGATCTTCATAAGCTCTCTATACACTGAGCATATTATATATATCTTGCTAGTTCATAAAATAGAATTTGAATAGGAAAAAAAAAAAGCCACTTCACATAAAAGTGAGCACAGAGTAGCTATCTTTCACCCATGACTCAAGTAAGGTTTGAGGTATTTAGATCATTGGAGGCAACTTTTTCCTCTTAAAACTCAAGGTCCAACTTCTACTTTTCTCTATCGCTGCTCTTCCTTAGAAAGTGATTCTTGGAAGATTAAGCCATTGGTGAGGTATTCTGAACCAGCGAGAACTAAAATTTGAGATTGTGTGTGATTTCTTATTTTAATGAAAAGTCTACCTGAGAAAATAGTTGTGTTTACTTTTTAACCTGATACCTCTGACAAATACAGAGGACTTTTAAAGCTCTTCTTTCAGAAGACCTTCTGCCTTTGACCCAAAATGTCCAGGGAAAGATTGAAGAGCTACCCCCTCAAAGCCTGTGGTCCATGGCTCTGCCCTGTCTTTGTCTTATTTATTTTCATATCTGTGTTCTAGGGATTGTCCTGGAATATCAGGTGAATACCCTCACACTTAATCACTCTTCAGGTAAACCTCATTTGATCTGGCAGCTATAATTTTAAGATGTTTGCATGTTTTAATAACTGCTTTATCACTACAAAACTGAGATGTGTGAATAACAAACCCTCTGTGATATAAAGCTGCACCCTTTTCTTTTGTTGAAACACTTGCCGGGTTTTATTAAGCTAGGAATGTTTGTTTAGCAAATCACAGAGTTTTATGAGCTTTGTTAGGAGGTTCAATATCATGTAACATTTCCATGAACTTCTAAACACAAAGCAATCTTCAAAGAAGCAGAGGTCCCCAGGTTTGCTTGAAAAGAAACACAATTAACTCTTAGAACACGGCAACATTTAACGGGGCAGACATTTTTTAGAATGGGACATGTTTTCTGAAAATGGTGTCTCTCTGTAAAAGCAAAACCACTATCTTTTTGGAGATAAAGTTATGCTAATGGTTTTTGTTTTTTTTGTTTTTTTTTTAACCAATTTTTCTTTTCTTTTCTTTTCTTTTTTTTACGGTAGAAATTTGTGGGGATGATGAGAGTGATAGTGGTGGGTGCTGGGTGGCGGTATACCATTCTAATGACAAAAGTAGATTGTTAGGTTAGTTGTATAGACTAAATGAGAACTCAATAAACTTGTCTTTCATGGTTGAACTGAGTTTTGAAATTAGTGGGATGTTGATTACAGCCCCGAGGTAAAGTAATAAATCTTATTCATTTTCATATAACTTAGCATCTAGAAAAAAGCAATCATGCATCCACTCATTTGATTTTTATATTTGAACTATTAGCTAGGCACTGCACTACATGAAGAGGATTCAAAGATGATGAATGAAGACCAAGTCCCTTCCTTCAAACTTCAAATCTATTATTCTTTTCTTCCTTCTTGTGATGGTTAATTTATATTTCAACCTGGCTAGGTTATGGTGTCCAGTTGTTTGGACAAGCAAGCAACATCTTGCCTAATTGTTACTGTAAGAGTATTTCATAGATCGATTTGCATCTATTCAACTGATTGCACCTACAGCTGATTGCATCTACAATCAGCAAAGGAGCTTGCCCTCAGCAATGAGGGGAGTCTCCTCATTCAGTCAGTTGGAGGTTTTAAAGCCAGCACTGAGGATTTCAGAAGTTAGTAGAAAGAATTTCTGCCTCTACTTCAGATAGCCAGCTTCTCCTAGGTAATTCAACATCATCTTCATCAGACTTTCCAACTTGCAGCCTGCATCCTGCCCCATGGAATTCAGATTTGCCAATACCCATGGTTGTATGAGCCAATTCCTATAATCTCTCTCTCTCTCTCTCTCACTCTCTCTCTGTCTTTCTCTCGCTCTTTCTCTCTCTCTCTCAGTTCTTTCCTGGAGAATCCTTTCTTTCTTCCTTCTTCCCTCTCACTTTCCATACTACTAAAAGGAGTTGTAAAAGAGAATGGATAAAGACCCCAATGGAAAGAGGTGAATATTCCTTTAAAATTTTTAACTCCCTGAATCTTAGTGTCTTTGACTGTAAAATGGAAGTAACCTTGAATACTAAATAAGAGTGATCTGAGAAGTAAATGAAATGCCTTCAAAGCATCCAGTTCTAACTAAGCACTCAATAAATGTAAATTTTAAAAATCTCATTAAGCAGAAATTTTAATGAAATTTCTATTTATACGCCAAAAAAAATGTCCTGTGTAAAGGGTACCAAGACAAGAGATTTTGTTCAGAATTATAAATGTTTCATTATGATTCTTGTTCAACAGAGAGGTGGAAGGAGATAAGACTGAAGAAGTAGGCAGCTTTTAAGGGCTTTGTATTATAAACTAAGGAGCTTAGACATGATCTTGGAGAAGATGGGATTTAACAGGGAAGCTGTGTGGTTATATGAACTGGAAGAGAATGAGACCGAAGCTAATATGATCCGTTAGGAGTCTGTTGCAATAGTGAAAATAGAGGAGGGACTAAACTATGGTATTATCAGAAGGGATGGAGACTTGTGGGTCTTTAAGAGAAAAAAAAATCAATAGGCCTTACATAAAATAGATGCTCAATAAATCTTAATTCAAAAAAATGCATTGACCAACAACATAGTAATAAGTGTCAAAATCCTCTCTAATCCCACTTCACTTTGTGTCACCTCATCCACAGGAGGAGCTAAGAAATGTGAAAGCTTATTAACATTACAGTGGTTTCACTGTCCATTGAGAAAGGATGACTCCCTACTATTATTACAGATCTGGTGTACAATGAATCCCCTATGCTTTCTATAGGAAAAGGGTCCCAGCCTTTACTGAATCCAAGAAATCTTTGAGGTAGATATTATTAGTCTCATTTCATGAATGAGGATCTGAATATCAGAGCAGTTTGGTAACTTGTCCACACAGTTAGTATGTGACAGAATCAGAATTCAGAGTCTAATCTGTGGACTCCAGATGTTAATTCTTTCCACCACATTACACTACTTAAATATAGTCAAAGACCTTGGTTCTCAACACTGGCTCCACGTCAAAATCGCTAGAGGACTTTTTTTTTTTTTTTTTTTTTAAAGCCAAGATACCTAGGTCCCATCTTAAATTCACCAAATCAGAAATTTCTGGGAAGAGCAGGAACATCTATGCTTTCTTAAACATCCTTGAGAAATTCTGATGTGTAGGCTGAACTGAGAAGTCACTTCACAGAGAGAGTAACAGTTGTACCTACATTGTCAAAGAAATGAAATGAAGGGATTCTTCTTGTTTATTGGTTGGGGGCGTTATGGATCATACTTCCTCCAGAGCCTATGTTCTGCTTTATAAGAGACCAAACAGTATTGTAAACAATGAACTACAGTAGGGTGGAAAGAATTAAGTTTCACACCTCCTCATCCCAGATTGATGGGTGAATGTGGTGCCCAGTGCTCCAATAATTCACAACTTGGATCTGAACCAATAGATGGGAAAGGAAGTTAAAAGTTTCAAAGCAAACAACAGAAAAGAAATGCATCCCATCTTGAGCCCTTTCAGTAGATGCTACAAGTTTAGTGTAATTATTCAATTAATGTCCTCCATATCAAGGACCTAAACTAAAAGATCTAGGGTCTTTCCATCCCCTCTGTCCAACTTCATCTGGCTAATTACAGCTTGCTGTCTAAGAATGAACTCAAGGGAAACCTCACCTGACATCCTTTCTGTTATAGAAGCGTCTCTGCTGTGCTGTTCTGTTCTTCCACAATGTCTTGTATCTTCTGCTTTCATAGACTTAAATACACTGTAGCGCAATTGTTGCTTTTATTGTCTGTCTCCCTCTAAACTCTAAAATCCCTAAGGTAAGGGCTGTCTCTTATTACCCTCTATATCCTTGGATCCTAACATAAAGCTTGCAAAATAAGTGCTCAGGAAATATTTGTAGAATTAATGAAGAAAGGAAGGAAGGAAGGAGGGGAGGGAGAAAGGGAGGAAAGGAGGAAGAAGGGAGGAATGGAGAAAGGGAGGACGGGAGGAAGGGAGGAAGGAAACTAGAAATTTCCTTTGGAGATTATTGTCATTGAAACTTCTCTTCAACTTCCATAACTGGAAGGTGTAAAGTATGATGAACAAGAACTACTCTAATAATTAGAAATAAAGAAACAATGGATTATATCAGATCCCTGGGAATATAACAAAGCTAAAATTTCTTCCAAGGTTTCTCCTATTATTGTATATGAATGATCTCTTATTCCATTGAACAACTTCCTTCTAGACTTTCATGGGTAAGAAAGGGCAATAATGCCTCCTAGAGGCCAAAGGCAGGAGTTTGGGAAACAGACAAGATTTATTTCCCATTGGCAGAGGGCTCAGGGAGATGCATGAGGGAATGACTACGATAAATGGCAGACTTGTACATGGAATGGTAATTCGAAGGTTGAGGGTAGATGGTAGGGAATAAAATAGCATGCAACAGGCTATTGTCATTTTTACTTTATTTGGTTAATACTAGGGCACTAAATACAGTTAAATAACTCATAAAATATAGTCTCAGGTGATTTGCAATTGAGCAGCAGCTCCAAAGATATTAAAGAAAGCTGAATTAAATAAAATTAAAACTTTTCCATATAAGTAACATGATATACTTGTAATATTTAATTTTAATATTGGAAATTCAATAGCTGCAGTAGATAAATTCCTGGATCCACATCCACATCTTAATAGGTGAGGACTGGTTCGTTGGGCGCCAATTGTGGTTGTTCTGAACCATTTGTTGGCGGAAGGGGAACGCTGAGTGGCAACCAGCGTTCAGGTGCCCAGACGGCGTGGAGGGCGCACGGAGGAAAGACCACCGCGGAGACGAGGTAAGTACGCAGGTCTAATTTATTGAGGAAGTGCACAGCCTTTTATAAGTAGGGTGAGGGGTGGTGTTGGGGGTAGGGCATGAAAAAAGAGGAAGTACGTGTAAGGCATATATGGCAGGCTGGTATTGGGCACAGTTGGTTGCTAGGGAGGGTTTGCTATCTGTGGAAGGCGGGAAGGTTTCGCGGGCAGGAGCAGGGTGAGCTACTTCCTCAAAGAAGGCTAAATATAGGATCAGGCTTGTTCTTTGTTGTCGGTCGGCCATTTTAGCTTCACCTCTTTCTGGCTGCCTCCAACATCTGTCAATTGCTGAATCCTCAGTGCCTGCCACAGTACCTGATTACCTACAGCAGGTGATCAACAAATGTTTATCAAATGAATGAATACACGCACATGCCGATATATTTCATTAAGATGAAATAAAGAATTACAGGCAAGTGCTCCTGCTTTCTTGACAGGTAAAATGCTTCAGCTGACTAATGCACATCTAAGACTTCTTGATTGGGAGACTTTTTGCTGAGCCTTCTGTTCTTAGCATCATTGTTTATATGCTTTCCTTATTAGGAGGTTAAATACAGCAGAGTATTAACAGTAATTAGCCTTGGAAATAAGAGTAAGCCCAAGCACAATTTAGTGCTTACTAACAGCCCAGGATGAAGACAGGAATCATCAGAAATAAGCAACCCATTAGGTTGAAAGTATAATTATCAACAGAGTCACTATCGCCCCATCTTAGGGATATTACCCAGCCAATGAACTTCAACTGTGATATTCAGGCTTAGAGACCTGCCAGTGTCCCACGGCCTCAAATCTCCTACAACCTTTAGTTCAGCAGATGACCTTGACACTTCACTAAGTGAATACACATCGTGGAGCACTTCCCTGCCTCCTGTTTCCCAATACTTACAAATGTCAGATTCCATACTCTTCTTCCCCTTTACCCCTGAGGGAGATGAGCCCCTTCTTTTGAATGAGCTTCACTCTGAATCTCATTCCTCTACATCCTTCTTATTAAGAAGCAAAACCTCATATACAGCATTATGTCCAACCCAACTTCAAGTTCTTTTGGCCCTTAACTCTTTCTCCAACATGTCTAGCCTTTTTCCATCCTTAAAATCTCTTCCTTGATCTCTTTTCCTTAGCAAGAAATATCCTTCTCTCCTCAAACTTTCTTAAGGAGAATCTAACACGGCAATTTTCTTCTCTCATCCCTTATAATCACTTACTGATTCTCTGCATTCTGGTTTGGCACCAATCATTACATGGAAAATACAATGATAAACATTGCCAAGGCCTGCCAGATCAATGAAGCCAGTGGACTGATTGCTCTGTGTTTATCTTTCTTGTCATCACCCTCCATATTTTCCATTTACCCTCTCCCTCCCCCCAACAGCATAGCATTCAGTAAAGATAAATCCCACCATCTCTGTCTCTCACTTCACTCTGAGCTCCCAGATAGAGTGACTCCCCCTTGTATATTGAACAAATTTCTGTAGTTTCTCTTGTAAAAATATATTCTCATTCATTTGTTTATGCATCCACCTTCATTTTCACATTGTGAGCTCTTTCAAGCAGAGAAAATGTCTCATTTATCTCTGTCTCACAAGTACCTGGCAGAGGAATTGGCACATAGAAGGTGGCAGACAGTAATAAAGAAAGAGGGGGAGGGAGAAGGAAAGTCAGATATATGTCCAAATATACAGGGAAGGTGTATAAATTCATTGACTTTAATGCATGTATATATAATGCAAATACATGGAATTACTATTTTAATATCTGAGGTGGCTCTGTGTTTTAGACATCATGAAATTTCAGGGCACCTTAAAGATTATCTTGAAAATGAAGAGAGGGACAGAGAGATAAAGTCCCAGGTGTTCAGTGAATCATACAAAAATCCCTGTTCTCATGGAGCAAACAGGCGATAAACTCCACAAACGAACAATAACATGAACATGAATGAACAATAAAACATCAGCTAATCACTGCTAAGAAGGAAAATAAAACAGTCTGAAAAGCTAGCTAATGACTGGGGAGGAAATGCATTTTTTTTAGATGGGGTGGTCAGAAGAGGCTTCTCTGAGATGATATTTGAGCAGAAAATTGGATTACATGAAGAGCCACCCCACATAGATCTAGGGGCAAAGCAAGAATAAGAGGCCTGAGGTGCAACTGCAGGCGAGTAATGGAGAGAAGTATGGCAGGGTGTCAGTGATTACAACAAGCTTCGGGTCATGGAGGGCAAAGATCTGGCTATACATTGAGTATTAGAGGTCTGGAGTTGGGATTAATGTAATCGGATTTCCTTTTAAAGATCAATCTGGGCATTGCAAGGAATGGACTATATAAAGGGGCAAGAGAAGAACAAAGACGAGCTAGGAGGCTATTTTAATAGTCTGTGTGAGAGGTCAGGGGGTAAATTGGTGCAAGGCTGGAGGGACTGCAAAGGGTCAGATGTGGGATGTATTTTGAAGGCAAGGCTGACTGACTGTTCCTAAATTGGTTGGAAGAGGGTGTAAGGAAAGGAGGGGATCAAGAAAAGTTACTAACAGGGTGTGATAGCTAATGGGTACAGGATTTCTTTCTGAGGTGTTGAAAATGTTTTAAAATTGACTGGTGATGGTTGCTCATATCTCTGAATATACTTTGCATAGATTAGTTGTATGCATTATATCTCAGGAAAGCTGTTTTTTGAAAAAGAATAATTTCTAAACTTTTGCCCAGAGAAACCAAATGAATGACTGCAACATTTGCTGAGATGGGCAAAACTAGAGACGGACGGGTTTGTAGGTAAAGAAGGAAAGCAGGAATTCTTTTTGGGATGTGTACTTGCTGAATTGCTTATTGGACATTTAATCTGTAAGTCATTGTACTCTGATATCTGTTGCTGCTGAGAATAGTTCAGCTTGGTGGATGTTTCTAAAATTTCACTCCATCTTATTGGCCCATTGACCAGTGTCCAGAAGATAAAAACTTCTTTTACAGAAGCACTCTCTCAACAGCCAGGAAAACAAGATGCATGCTTATGAAGTAACTTATACCTCAGGCTATATAAATAAAACTCCACAGTACGAAACACCTCAACTTTTGCCTTCTGCTATCCCTTAAACCTTATTCATGTGGGTGACAATGAAGACTTGGGCAGGTCCCTGAATTTTCTAGTTACTCTTAGATAAGATTTTAGTTTTAGTCATAAAAGCAATCTCAAAACAGAAATTAAAATGTTCACATTCATACAATGGTCAGAATTCTGAACTTAACTTTAAATTTTCTTCCATTTCCCAGCTTAAATCTGGTTCTGCTTGGTTCACTGGCAACTCTTTTGTTCCTCTCAAGGGACAAGCAGGGGAAGGAGGGAGAGATATAAGGAGAAGGAGTAGTTCTCACTAGGCTGGGAGGCCCAACACTCTCTAGGTTTGGTGGGAGGCTAAAGCTGAATTTACGGGAGGATTTGCATATGCTTTTCAAAAGCTTTCTATGGGAGCTTTCTCTTTTCACTTCCCTTGACCAAGACAAATGCTTTTCTAGGTGGGCTGGTCACTTTGTGACTCCTTCCTCAGACCCTGGGCACCCAGCAGCCCACCTACAGCCTTTTTCTACTGAGGTCTTTTCACCCCTGAAAGTGGCCCTGTTGGACAGAAGGTTGGGAAGCCCAACCTGACTCTATTTAAATCCTGACTCTACTGCTTATAAGCTGTAACCTTGGGATGTCACTTACCTTCTCTGTGCCTCAATTTCCTCATTGGTATATAGGGAATTAAACAGAGGAACATACCTCAAGGGATTGGAGGATTAAATGAGTTAAAATATGCAAAGCCTTTAGAATAGTGCTCTATAGTTCTAGACTATTGCTTTTTGGACCTTTTGCTGGCCAGGCACCAAGGCAGCCCTTCTCTCCTCCTGCATTTTCTGGTGGGAGCGAGTCAAACCCAGTCCAGAAATCCTTTCAGATTTCCACGCATGGGTTGGGCTCCAGCCTTTTGTGTTTCCCAAGTAAGAAACCCATTTCAAAGTTCTCTGAATAGCCCCTTTTAGTCCATTTCTAAACTGGGGGGTAGGAGGGGGCAGAGGTGGTCAGTGGAAACCTCATTAACCTACTTCTAAGGAAAAGGAGATAGGAACTCACAGTAGGGCCATAACTTTCTAAAAAGAAACCTCTTTACCAGCCTCAAAACCACAGTCCCTCGCCAACATCCCATCTCATCTTCAACCTCTCTTTATATAATCTGATCTAACTGAAGTAGCCAAAGTTTGGGTGATGGGTTCTCTTTGAGACCCTTTGCTTTGTTAATCTCCATATAAAGGATGGGAAGTTGGCCTCACATCCAGTTGGAGGTCTGATATCTTTTTTTTTTTTTTTTCAGGAGGTGCCCGAGATTGAACCTAAGCTCTCATACATGGGAAGTAGGTGCTCAACCACTGAGCTACATCCGCTCCCCAATGAGAGTTGTTGTGTTTTTGTTGTTGTTTGTTTGCTTGTTTTTAGGAGGTACCAGGGATCAAACCCGGAACCTCTTGAGCTATAACTGCTCCTTGGTCTGATATCTATTTATAAGCAATGCCTAAGCTGCCATAGAAGGGGCATCTCCACACAAAATAGTAGAGAGGTCTCTGGTCTGATCCTTCAATGTCCCAGTCAGATCTGTCTTCCTCTTGGGCACCTTTCATGATCTGCTTCCCTTTCCTTGATTTGTCCAGTGCAAATTACCAATTTTTCATCAAATGACTCAGAGAAGGTAAACTAACCACAATTGTATCTCCAAGAGCAAACATTTAGTTTAAAAGGTGGTTTATAAAACAATACTATTTCCATTTATCTCTATATTCTTGTCTCATGTTTCTCACCATACCTGATCCCTTTTTGGCCATGTAATATCTGGAATAAGTGCACCCCCTTGTGGTGAAGCCTAAGTCCCACTGGGTTGGCGAACATGACTCTGTCCAGCTTTTGGACCATACCCACCTGCATTTTACTCCCTAGAGCGTGTTTTGTTCTCACTTACTCATTGTGAGCCCAAACTTAAATGATATGAATGTTCTCAGCGATTTAGTTTTAGTTCTATGATTCAAGTAAATGTTTACCATGCGAAACAAACGTTTTGTCTGAAGCTAATTAAATGTCCCTTCCCAATTCCAAAGCCATTAAAAATATTTGTGTTATCTCTTGCTACTGGCACCTTATGACATTAAAAAGTAAGCCATCCAAAAATTTAATTAGCTACTTTACTTTTAAATTTTAAACTTTTAATTTTGAGATCATTGTAGATTAACATGCAGTTGTAAGAAATAATGCAGGGAGATACTATGTACACTTTACCAATTTCTCCCAATAGTAACACCATGCAAAACTGTAGTATGATAGCACAACCTGGATATTGACATTGCTACAGACAAGATACAGAAAATTTCTCTCTTCACAAGGATCCCTCATGTTGTCCTTTTATTACCACATCCACTAGTCTCCTGCCCTCACCCAGTCTTTAACCCTGGCAACCACTAATCTGTTCTCCATTTCTATAATTTTGTCATTGCAAGAATGTTTTACAAACAGATCATGCACCATGTAATCTTTTGGCATTGGTTTTTTTCATTCAGTACAATTTTCTGGAGATTCGGCTAGATTGTTGGGCATATCCAGTCCATTCCCTTTTATTGCCGAGCAGAATTCCAAGGTACAGATGTACTACCGTTTTTAACTCTTCACCTGATAAAATTCATTTGGAGTATTTCCAGTTTGGGATTATTATGAATAAAGTTTCTATAAATGTTCATGTATAGTTTATGGGTAAACATAAGTTTTTATTTCTCTGGGATAAATGCCCAGGAGTATAATTGCTGGGTTGTATGGTAATTTCATGTTTAGTTTTTAAAGAAACTGCCAAACAGTTTTCCAGAGTGGCTAGACCATTTTACATCTCTACTAGCAATATATGAGTGATCCAATTTTTCTAAATCCTTGACAGCATTTTGTACTGTCACTCTAATAGGCATGTAGTGATAGCTCATGATTTTAGACTGCATATCACCAATAGCTAATGGTGTTAAACATCTTTTCACATCCTTGTTTACCATCTGTACATTCTCTTTGGTGAAATGTTTCCTTATGTAATTGGATTGTTTGCTGTTATATTGTTGAGTTTTGAGAGTTATTTATATACTCTAAATACCAGTCCTTCATCAGATATGCAGTTTGCAAATATTTTCTCCTAGTTTATAGCTTGTCTTTCAACCTCTAGGGTCTTTCACAGAGCAAACGTTTTAAATTTTGATGAAGTCCAATTTATCAATTTTGCTTTTTATGGATCATGCTTTTGATGTTAAATCTAACAACTCTTTGCCTAGAACTAAATCCTAAAAATTTTCTTCTATGCTTTCTTTCTAAATATTTTATAGGTTTTCATTTTTCATTTTAGTCTGTGGTTCATTTTGAGTCAATGGTTGTATAAGGTGTGAAATTTTGGTCAGGGTTCAATTTTTGCCTAAAGATGTTCAATTATTCCAGCACCATTTGTTGAAGAGGCTATCCTTCCTCCATTCAATTACTTTTGCACCTTTTTCAAAAATCAGCCGGACATATTCATGTGGGTTTATTTCTGAGTTCTCTACTTTGCTCCACTCATCTATGTGTCTATCTCTTCACCAATACCACTCAGTTTCGATAATGTAGCTATATAATACATCTCTAAATCAAGTAGAATGATTCTTCCTACTTTCTTCCTCTTCAAAATTGTTTTAGCTCTTCTAGTTCCTTTACCTTTCTGTATAACTTTTAGAATTATCTATATCTAAAAAAATCTTACTTGGATATTGATAGGATTGCATTAAACCTGTATATCAATTTGGAGATAATTGACATCTTTACTATGTTGTCTTCTAATCCATGAACATATTATGTCTCTCCATTTATATAGATACTCTTTGATTACTTTCATCAGCATTTTGTAGTTTTCAGGAAACAAGTCTTGTACTTAGCTTTGTTCGATTTACCCCAAAATATTGCATATTTTTTAGTGATTTTAAATGGCATTTTTAATGTCAGTGTCCACAGCTTCATTGTTAGCAAACTTGTTATACTCACTTATTAGTTCTAGGAGTTTTTTGGTAAACTCTTTGGGATTTCTATGTAGGCAATCATGTCATCTGCAAATAGAAGCAGTATTATTTTGTCCTTCCCAATCTTCATGCCTTTTAATTCCTTTTGTTGCTTTAATGCACTGCAAGGACTTCCAGTACTATATTGAGTAAGAGTGGTGAGAGGAGACAATCTTGCCTTGTTCCCAATTTTTAGAGGAAAACATTCAGTCTTTCACTACTAATTATAATGTTAGCTGTAAGTTTCTTTGTGGCTGCACTTCAAGTTGAGGATGTTCCTCTCTAGGACTACTCCTCTGAATGTTTTTATCATGCATGGGTATTGAATTTTGTCAAATGCTTTTGATATGACTTTTTGATATGACTATATAATTTTTCTTATTTAGCCTGTAAATATGGTGGTTACATTGGTTAATTTTAAATTTTTGAAACCAGTCTTGCATATTCGGAATATATTACACTTGGTCATGATATATAATTCTTTGTTTGTGGTTGAATTCTATTTACTAATATTTTGTTAGGGAATTTTGCATCTATGCCCATGAAGGGTATTGCTTTCCTTTTTGGTACTTTCTTTGTCTGGCTTTGGTATCAAAGTAATATTAGCTTCAAAAAAAAAAAAAAAAAGAATCAGGAAGTATTCCCTCCTAGCCTATTTTCTGAAAGAGATTGCATAGAATCAGTGTTCTTTTTTAAAATGCTTGATAAATCCTCCAATGAAACCATCCGGCCTAGAGATTTTGTTTTTTGGAAGTTTTTTTTTACATTAAAAATGCGATTTCCTTAATATTTTTAAACCTAGTAAAAAAAAATACCTATTTCATATTGGGTGATTTGTGATAGCGGAGTTTTTCAAGAAATTGGCCCATTTCATTTAAGCTGTAAAATTTGTGTGTAGAATTGTTTGTAGGATTCCCATATTACCCTTTTGATCTCTGCAGGATCTGTAGTGATAACCCCTGTTTCATTCCTGATATTGGTGATTTGTTTCTTCTCTGTTTTTCTCTGTCAGTCTTGCTAGAGATTTGTTGATTCTTTTTGAAGAACAATTTATTTGTTTCATTCATTTTCTTTATTGTTTTTCTGCTCTTACCTTTATTATTTCTTTCCTTCTGCTTGCTTTGGATTTATTTTACTTTTCTCTTTCTAAATTCTTTAGGAGGGAGCTTAGATTACTGATACAAGACCTTCCCTCTTTCTAATTATGCATTCAGGGCTATAAATGTCCTCTTTGCACTTGTTTAGCTGTGTCCCCAAATTTTTTGATATGTTATATTTTTATTCCTTGCGATGTAAATTTTCTTCTCTTGAGATTTCTTATCTGATCCATGGATTATTTAGAAATGTGTTGTTTCGTTTTCAAGTATCAAGACGTTTCCTGTGATCTTTCTGTTATTGATTTCTAGTTTGATTCTATTGTCAGAGAACATATTCTGTATGTTTCATTTTTTTTTTTTTTTTTTTTTTTTAATTCTCAGGATCATATTATGGCCCAGGATATGGTCTACCTTGGTATATGTTCCATTGGCATTTGAAAAAAAAAGAGTGTATTCTGCTGTTGTGGGGTGGAATGTTTTAAAAATGTCTATTACATGATTTTATTTAAGGGCATTTTGAATTAGTTTGTATACTTGTTGATTTTCTATCTGTTGTTCTATTGTTGAGAGAGGAGTGTTGAAGTCTTCAAATGTAATTTTGTATTTATCTTTTTCTCCTTTCAATTCTATCAGTTTTTACTACACATATTTTTACTCTCTGGTTCATACATATTTAGGATTGCTATGTGTTCTGGGTGATTGAAACTTTTATCATTACATAACACCTCTATCTGCCTCTGGCAATTTTCTTTTTTTTTTTATTATGGGTAAAAATCAAAATTTTCACAATACATACCAACATTTGCAAAATGATATATAAATATATATGCATATATGTGCATTTGCTTACAAAAATGTTATTTATATATATATATAAATATATTTTAAGAGGTGCTTAGATTACCCAAAATATTACACAGAACCCACTGGGATTCCCATGTTGCCCACCTCCCACACCTCCCACCACATCCCACGCAAACATCTCGCACAAGTGTGGCCCACCACCCTCAATGGACTTACACATCCTGGAGCCTTGCCACCAACCATAGACCACAGTTCACACTGTAGATCACACTCTTTCCCACAAAGTTCTGAGTGGTGTGTGCTGATTTAAAATGGCCTACATCCGTTGCCACAACGGTACTAAGGACAACCTCCAAATCCCAAAGAAGGGATTTCAGGGGTATTTCAACTGCTCATCCCCTCCCTACCCCAAAAGTGTCAAGTGACCACTGGCTCCACCTCATTGTTATAATTTCTTCCATTGCTAGAATCACCATATGTGAACAACAGAATACCATCAAGTCCACTCTAGTCCATAGTTCTTCCCCTAATCCTGAGGGGGCTGGGATGGTGATGTCCACTCCACTTCCAAGTGAGAGAGGGCTTATATCCCATGGTGGGTGGGATGATCCTGCCTGCAGATGCAGGCCCTCTCCATTCCCTGAGATGGCCATTGCCCATCGTTGTCTCCTCACCAGGTGACTTGGATGAGTCCATGGAGCTGTAGGGTAGGAGTTGCAGCTCCACCGAGATTCCATGCACACCTGGCACATAGGTAGGCCAGAGGCTCCAGTCTCTGGAAGTATACCTAAAAACTTCAGCATCACTTATAGGTTTGAATAGAAGGGACTGATGAACCATGTGCAGGGAGGACTTACTTGAGTCTAATTCTGTCACTCTCAGGAGCACAGATTCCAAAATAGAACCCACTGATAAGGCATCAGTCTCTGGGTCTATTCCCACTTATATAGGACCTGGGTGTCTCCGGAGCTCTCAGGAACCCCTCTGAGTAGGGTGATAGGCACTTTGATGTTCTATGAGCTCCTACTGAGGTGTGCATAAGAGTTACCTCTGGGATGACCTCCCGACTCTCTTTGAAGTCTCTTAGCCACTTGAACTCATTTGTCTTTACCTTTTCCCCCTTTAATTCAAGGTCTTTTTCCAGTTGTGTTGCCAGTTGGCACTTGGTATTAATCCCTCGTTGCCAGGGAGGCTCATCCCCGGGAGTCATGTCCCACGTTGGGGGGAAGGTAATGCAATCATATGCTGAGTTTGGCTTAGAGAGAGGCCACATTTGAGCAACAAGGAGGCTCTCAAGTGGCAACCCTTAGGCACCCCACAACTTCAGGCTAAGCCTCAGTTACAAGAGCAAAGACTCACAAGGGTAGTCATCAATAAAAAGAACACATCAGTGGGTCATCCTCTTTTGACAGACACTGTCCTTGCACTCAGAGGACTATTGCTGCTCCCTTGGAGACTGTGGCAGAGCTCTCCAGGCTAGGAATTCAGATTCCCTCATTTATTGTGTGATTGTCCACCCATCGTGACCATGCCCCATCTTTTGATCTTTTGAACGATTTTGTATATCTTTCATGTATATTTGGATGAACTAATTCCGATGAAACCCCCCTCCCAGACACCCCTCACCAATAATCCCCTGCAGTACCCATTGTAACCCTTCTGTGATCCAAATCCTCCATGAACATGTAGTCCATAAAATAATCAAATACACTTACTAGGAAAAAGAAACAAGTATGATAAGCTTACATGCAAGAGACAAACATAAGGAAACTCAGGGGAAAAAAAAAAAAGAAAGAAAAGAGAAGGGAAAAAAACAAATAATCAAACAAAAAACAAAACAAAATAAAATATAATTAGCAGATTGGAACATTCAAAAAATGGGCAAAAAAGCAAAGGAAATGTCTTTAAAATATATATATATATATTCATTTTTTTTTCCTTTCTCTTTTCTTTTCTTTCCTTCCTTTTAACACTGTGTTATCAGATGTCTGGTGTGCCGTGACACCTTCCCCCTCTCAATCCCCATTATCTCCCAATTTTTCATTTAATTTTCAAAGAAGTTTTAGGTCACAGCAAAGTCACAAACGGAGTGCTGGAGACTCCCAGATACCAAACCACCCCCCTTTCCCCACTCCATATTAACCCCCCCCCCTTTTCTTGGATGTTAGCATTGTTATAACTGTTATACAGATAGCAAAATATAGCAACTAAACATTGTCAATGATTTACAATATAGTTTACAATTTAGATGATACAGTTTAATAATTTTGATGATATTTACCATGACCTGTGTCCATTACTGTAAGGTAATGAAAAACCTTCCCCATGACCACCAAACACCCCATTAGATCTTGACTTTTCCCTTCCCCCCAGCCCCCCAGGGCCCATGATACCACCCTCTCCCGACCCATGGAATGTCAAGATTCGTAGTTACATGCCCTGGGGGTTTGAACCTGCCCTTCCTAATCCACCCACCCGCCAGTGCTGCACCACCAAACCCGGGAACATCATCAATCATCTGCCCCATCCCCCAACATGCAACCACACTCTATCCCTTTAGCATAGATTATGTCCATATGGGTGATGGCTCAAAGCCTGCTCTTCTCTTATCTTTCAGACAATGATTCTCAGAGACTGCTCACTTTCCTCAGTTCAGATCAGTGAGGTCATATACTGTTCATCCTTCAGTGCCTGGCTTGCTTCACTCAACATAAGGTCTTCAAGATTCATCCATGTTATTCCATGTGTTAGCACTTTGTTCCGTCTTACAGCTGAGTAATATTCCATTGAATGTATGTACCACATTTTGCTTATCCATCCGTCTGTTGATGGGCACCGGGGCTGATTCCAACTTTTGGCAATGGTGAACAATGCCGCTATGAACATTGGTGTGCATATATCTGTTTGTGTCTTTGCTTTCAGTTCTTCTGGGTATATACCCAGCAGTGGAATTGCTGGATCATACGGAAGATCTATTGTTAGTTTTCTGAGGAACCGCCAAACTGTCCTCCACAGTGGAGGGCCATACCGCAGTCCCACCATCAGTGGATGAGGGTTCCTATTCCTCCACATCCTCTCCAACATTTAGTGTCTCCTGTTTTTTTAATAGCTGCCATTCTGATGGGTGTAAGATGGTATCTCATTATACTTTTGATTTGCATTTCTCTGATAGCAAGCAATGTTGAGCACTTTTTCATGTGCTTTTTAGCCATTTGTATTTCTTCCTTGGAGAAGTGTCTTTTCAGGTCACTTGCCCATTTTTTAAATGGGTTGTTTGTCCTTTTATTTTCAAGGTGTAGGATTTCTTTATATATGCAGGATATTAGGCTCCTATCAGATATATGGTTGCCGAATATTTTTTCCCATTGGGTAGGCTGCCTTTTTATTTTCTTAATAACATCCTTTGAGGTGCAGAAGTTTTTAATTTTGATGAGATCCCATTTATCTATTTTTTCTCTTGCTGCTTGTGCTTTGGCTGTGAAGTTCATGAAACCATTTCCTATTACAAGGTCCTGTAGATGCTTCCCTACATTATCTTCCAAGGTCTTCATGGTTTTGGCTCTTATATTTAGATCTTTGATCCATCTTGAGTTGATTTTTGTATAAGGTGTGAGATGGTATTCTTCTCTCATTCTTTTGGATATGGATATCCAGTTCTCCAAGCACCACTTTTTAAGAGGCCATTCTCTCCCAAATGAGTGGGCTTCGTGGCCTTGTCAAGTATCAGATGACTGTATATGCGAGGATCTATATCAGAACTCTCAATTCGGTTCCATTGGTCAGTAGGTCTATCCTTGTGCCAATACCACGCAGTTTTGATCACTGTAGCTTTGTTCTATGTTTTAAAGTCAGGTAGTGTGATACCTCCAACTTCATTTTTCTTTTTCAATATATCTTTGGCAATTCGGAGCCTCTTGCCTCTCCAAATATATTTTGTGGTTAGTTTTTCCAGTTCCTTAAAAAATATAGCGTTGACTTTTATTGGGATTGCATTAAATCTGTAGATTAGTTTGGGTAGGATAGACATCTTGATGATGTTTAGTCTTCCTATCGATGAATAGGGAATATTTTTCCATTTATTTAAGTCTTCTTTGATTTCCTTTAACAGTGTTGTGTAGTTTTCTGTATATAAGTCCTTTACATCTTTAGTTAAATATATTCCTAGGTATTTGATTCTTTTATTTACTATTGTAAATGGTATTTTTTTCCTGATTTCCTCCTCAGTTTGCTCTTTATTGATGTACAGAAATGCTACTGATTTTTGAGCGTTGATCTTATAGCCTGCAACATTACTGAACTCCTTTATAAGTTCTAGAAGCCTTGTTGTCGATTTCTCACGGCTTTCTATGTATAGGATCATGTCATCTGCAAATAATGAAATTTTTACTTCTTCTTTTCCAATCTGGATGCCTTCTATGTCCTTTTCTTGTCTCAGTGCTCATGCAAGTACTTCTAAGACAATGTTAAATAGGAGTGGTGATAGTGGGCATCCTTGTCTTGTTCCCGATCTCAGAGGGAAGGCTTTTAGGATTTCACCATTGAAAATGATGTTAGCTTTGGGTTTTTCATATATACCCTTTATCATTTTCAGAAAGTTTCCATCTATTCCTATCTTTTGTAGTGTTTTTATGAGGAAAGAGTGCTGTATTTTGTCAAATGCTTTTTCTGCATCTATAGAGATGATCATGTGATTTTTTTCTTTCAATCTGTTTATGTGGTGTATTACATTGATTGATTTTCTTATATTGAACCATCCTTGCATACCCGGGATGAAACCCACTTGGTCATGGTGTATAATCCTTTTGATATGTTGTTGAATGCAATTAGCAAGTGTTTTGTTAAGGATTTTAGTATCTAGGTTCATTAGAGAAATTGGTCTGTAATTTTCCTTTCTTGTGGTATCTTTATTTGGTTTTGGTATTAGGGTAATGTTGGCATCATAGAATGAGTTAGGTAATATTCCTTCTACTTCTATTTTTTGGAAGAGCTTAAGTAGAATTGGTGTTAGCTCTTTCCGGAATGTTTGGTAGAATTCAGCTGTGAAGCCATCTGGTCCTGGACTCTTCTTAGTTGGGAGGTTTTTAATGACTGAGTCTATCTCTTTACTTGTAATTGG